>JAQZBX010104913.1:0-10904 GCA_029593785.1 Cabassous unicinctus
GAGAACGGGAGCCAAAAGAGAGGCGAATGTGGCAAAACATGCAAATCCGGTAAATCTGTGTGTACATTTGGTAAACCTAGTTGTATGAATATTTGTTTTACTAATTTAAAAGTTTTTTCCCAAAGGCTTGATTTTTTCCCCAAATTTAGAAGGTTGGAGAAACTCTCTTTCCATCTTAAGACATGACACAAAGCAGCTGTGCTGTTTGCTGGGTGCTGAGGAAAACAGCCCCACGAAGGTGCTGGGGTAACAGTCGCAGGTTCTGAAACTCTTAGGTCTGTGCTTCATTCAGGCGCATTCCAGCAGGGGAGATAAGTTCTGAAGTCCTGAGGCTTGCAGCGTTTTGGAACCCAGACAAGGCCTGGTGGGGGGCAGCCCTTGCCTGTGTCTTATTGGGGGAGCAGGCTGGGGGCAGTGCCCGCTCGCCAGTGGCCTTCAGGGGTCCTGGAGCCCCTCTAGGTGAGGGTCAGAGGATGGGGTACGTCCTATGCCTACGCAGATGTTATTCACCTGGGGCAAGTCTTTTGGGTTCAGAATGACTCAAGACCCCCACCCCAAGATCTTCTGAGTCTTAGGGTCTCAGAGATGGCCTCCATCTCAGATTCGGACACTGGAGCCGAGCCTGGGCAGCTGCGAGTGACTCATCCATTCCTGACAGAGTTGAGGATCCGAAGCTCCCTGGGCTTCCCAATGGGCTAAGGCGACTGTGAGGGGAAAGTTCCAGGGAGAACACGGCCCACCTGTGTCGAAACAGGCAGGCACAGGGCTGGGATTCCTAGGCTGGGCCAATCAGCCCTTATTCTGCAGACACTGATGGCGGGGGACTCAGGGTCAGACGGAACTCGAGCCAAGGCCTGGGTCAACTTGGACCTGTCATCAGTAAAAGGAGCTGGTAGAAAACTAGGACTGAGGCGGGAGGTATGGTGTTGAGGGGTGGGGCTGGGAGAGGTGGCCTGCTCTTTGGGGCACAGTGCAGAGTTTTCTGGGCAGGGACCTGGTGCCGCCTGTGCGTGGGAGGGCTGCTGTGGTGCCGGTGCTTCAGCAGAGTGTTCTAGGTGGTTTGGTCCCCTCTGATCCACCCTGCCAGCTCAGCTTTCCATATACAATCATTTTTCCTAAACTCCTGGGAAATATGGTGGAACATTGGATAATTATCACATTTCCTTAAGTTTTAGGTGCTGATAATTGCAACATGCACCATTAAGTTACTTGCAGGTTTTCTGGAATAAATTTGCCATATGAGCATTTCATGCTAATGGTACTTACCAGGTGCACTCTGATAGAGGAACTGGTTTTTTCTTAAAAAACATTTGAGCACCAAGGAGATCCTGTAAAGTTGGGAAGCACTGGGTTAAACATGTAAGCATAGCTCATTCCAGCAGGGCTTCTCGGAGGCTGCTAAATGCAGGGTGCTGGTGAGCAGCGTGTGGCATCTTGATGCTGCCAGAAAGGGTGTGTGTACTTTTGTGTGCATGCGATGAGTCACTGCATCCCTGGAAATCTAAGTGCCTCAGCTTAGCAGGCACTGCAGTTCTAATCGCCCCCCTCCTGCCATTTGTGAGCAGCGGGTTGGTGACTCCAGCCCAGTCTGAAGCTCAGCCCGGCTTTCTGGTGGGCTCGGGATTAGGTTTGGGTTTGTTTCCTTGAGGGGTCTGTGAGGACCACCTGCATGGCGATAGGCCGCAGTGCTGTGACCGGTAGGCGCTCCTGGGAACCCAGTCCTGGTGGCGGCGGAAGAGGCTCTATTTTCCGGCTCAGTCTTTCCTCAGCCCCCCTCCAGCCCTTCTTCCTCAGCCAGATCCTATCCCTCAGGGCTTTCCCAGCCCCTTCCCCCTGTCCCAACCATCTGACCTCCATCTAAGTTTTTCCAGAGCCTATTTCCATTTGCTCCTTGATGATTCTAAAAGTGCCAAAAGGTGGATTGATCCTTCCTAGGTAATACGTAAAAGACAAGCAGCTTCCTTGATGTAGCTTGTGGTGAGCGGAAGTTACTGGCATCTGCCTAAGCTGGGGAGCTGAGCAGTGATTAGGGACACTGAGGTTTTCATGTTTACTCAGCAAAGAGTCACTGAGCGTCTTCCATGAGCCAGGACTCTGCTACGCTCAGGGAGCCAGCAAGGAACCAAATGGAAGAAGCATCTAATATTCCAGTGATGGGAAGCAGTCGACAATTCAACATGAAATAGAGGGTTTGTCAGATGATCAAGGGATATGAAAGAAAACAAGCAGGGCGGGATAGCGATGGAAGGCGGCGTGTGAAGACGCCTGAGTGTTAACCAGAGCACTGCGCACAGGTGGTTCTCCAGAAGCTCAGGGCGTACGAGGCTCAGGGGTCCCAGACACGTGTGCACAGGACCACCCACGCCCCCTGCAGTCAACACAGCCCTTCCCACTCCGAAGTCCCCTCGGTCACATTGCCCGGGGTTGAGTGGCCCTGGAGGGCGGCAGACATTTTGCGGACCCTGCTAAGGTTGAGCTGAGACACCTTAATTTGGGTTTAGAGAGCAGTGTGGGTGGCTTGCAAACACTCCCCCATATCCGCAG
Organism: Cabassous unicinctus; assembly: GCA_029593785.1. Taxonomy (NCBI): domain Eukaryota; kingdom Metazoa; phylum Chordata; class Mammalia; order Cingulata; family Chlamyphoridae; genus Cabassous; species Cabassous unicinctus. Next base: position 2,545 of record JAQZBX010104913.1, read on the forward strand.
CCTTGGAGGGGTGCCCCATCGCTCACAGGGCTTCCTCTGCGGCGTCGGGGCATGGCCACGGGGGCCCAGGGGGCCCAGCTCACTGCAAGGCGTCCCTGCATGGCCCTCCCTGGGAATCTGGGCGTGGCAGGAGGAGCCAGGCCCGAAGCGCAGGGAGCCAGAGCTTTCTGCAGTCACCACCTGCGCACAGGGCTACGTCGAGGAAGACTCAGTTGGCGAAGCTCGGTCTACGTGGGAGTGCGCACCTGTCAGGACCACTCTCCCCTGAGCAGCTCATTCCTCTGTGAACGCATTTGGCACTTTCCCTTCTTCCTTTCGTTCTTTAAACTACTCAGTAGCAACACTAGCACTTCCCTGAATTTAGTTGCTTGCAGAGCACAGGCCTGATGCAGTCCTACAAGTAGTGAGCACACCTGTGTGTGAAGACACCTGGCCATGCTCCCCAAGCATCGGGAATTAAAACTAGATTTCCACCAACCTTTCACAGGCAAGGCATCTTCCATCTAGTCTCTCTCTAGAAAGTGATACCAGTAACTCATTGTCACACGAAGAAGCAATGAAAATGCAGAAAAATATTACACAAGTGTAAGTGGCAGTTGATATGTAAACTATTAGGGTATTATTTTCAATTCTGATGTATGTGGCACTCATCCACCTTTTACATTTGTAATTTGTTTTGGGTTCCTGTTCTAAATAGATACTTTTCTTTTGGTTTTTGGTAATTTTGTACTCTTTTCCCTAAATAGCTGCCCCCTCCCACCTTACCTTCATATAAGCTTCTGGCTCAGCCCCTGCACATGGATGTTGAAGGACATGCAGCCCAGGTGGAGAGAAGCAAGTGCCAAGTCCCTGGGGTAGGTGTGCCTGGCCTGTCCAGAGCAGGGAGGACTTGCTAGGGCTGGGGCTGGAGGAGGGTGAGGAGGGGGTGGAGGTGGGTCAGAGGGGCAGCCTGGGTGGGGCCTTGGGGTTTTACACAGAGAGGCAGGAGTCAGCAGGGCGATGGCAGGGAACTAGGCAGATCTGACTCATGTTTCATGGGAGGATTCTGGCTGCAGTGCTGAGGTCAGCTTTTAGGGACCTCTGTGGACTTTTCCCAGCTTTCTAGCTCTTAGCTGTCCCGAGGGTGTTAGGCCTGGCTCAGCATCCTCAGAGCATGGCCAGCCCCAGGGCCCTGGCCAAGGAGTTCTAGGATGTGTTCAATAGTAACATAGAAGTGATTTAGGAGAATTGTGTTTTCCATGGAAGTAGCATCAGATTTGGTCAAAGGGCAACGGGAAGGCTACAGCAATGCCTCACCAGTGACCTGGGACACATTTGCCTGCCCCCGCCCCTCCAGCCTTCTGAAGACCCTGGAATCCCCGGCCGTGAACGTGGACCCTGGAACCCGCTCTCAACAAGGGCTGGCGAAGGGACAGCCTTCCAGCCAGTGACTGTGCATCGATAGAGTGGGATTCAAGCACTACCCGTTTTGCAATGAAACATTTTATTTTAATTTGAGATACTTGTAGCTTTTCATGCAGTTGTACAAAATAATACAGAGGTCTCATGTACCCTTCCATTCGTTCACTCGATGGTAACGGCTTGCAAAACTGTCAGCCAGATATCGGCAGTGATGAGACCCACAGTGCTGTGCAGATTTCCACTTTGCACGCATTCGTTTGTGTGTGTGCATTCAGCTGCGCACCGTTTTATCACCATGGACTCAACGTTCATCTCCCTGCGCCAGCCCCAGGCAGCCCCAGGCCACGGGCATCCCTCAGCTGCCCTCCTCCAGCCACCCCCCCATCTCCTCAACCCCTGGAACCACTCATCTGTTCTCCATTCCTAGAATTTTGTCATTTCAAGAATGTCATAGAGTTGGAAGCCTCTGGTATGTGATCTTTCGGGATCGGCTTTCTTCACTAGGCATAACCCTGCGACGCCACCAGGTCGTCGCAAAAGCCCGTGGCTGCTCCTTGTCATCGCCGAGGAGCACGGTGTGCGTGGACAAGGCGCTTAAAAAGAACGCTCTCACTGCCCGAAACACCTCAGAAGCTTCTTCAGCATCTTCTAAAAATCTAAGTTGCCCCCAAAGTGTATATGCCCCATTATCCCAGTGCCTGGGAAAATTCCAAAGGAAAACTTCCCAAAATGTTTTGAGTGGCTGCAGGGTGGTTGGGTAAGTCGGCGCCATTGGAAGGGACAGTTCGTGGAACTCCAAACATCTGGGGTGTTCATTCAGAAAAACAAGTGGAATTCCGCGAAGCCCTCTGCAGTGCCCTGGCCCAGGGGCAGGGCTCACCCCTGAGCGCACCCAGCGCCAGCTACCGGCCGGCTCAGTTGCTGGGCTCTTTTAGGGGTGCTGGCACGAGGCTGTGCTGTCGTCCTCCACCTCGGGAGGGAGTGAGGCCGCTGCTCCATGAAGGGCGTGTGGGGGGCCTTTTCCTCGGGGTCACCAGGCACGAAGCGGCACAACCAAGGGGCAGTAAATATCCACCAGCAGAGCGAGTGCGTCGAGGGGGCTTTCACCAGGTGTGGAAAAGACCCTCCCCTTTTATTTCATTGCATCGCGAGTAGTTCTGTCTTCTGCTCTCTGAGAATAAATTGGTTAATTTTGCAGAGTGCTTTGAAAATGCAAAGGGCTGTAAAATTATCGTGATGTAAGTAGCCCCACATGTACACTAGAAGGAAAGAGGTGCAGAGGGGGCCACGGCTTGTAGTTTGCATAGTAAATTTCATGATTGCTTTTGGAAATTATGCTTTCTTATTTATAAGACTTGTCAATGAAATAAATTGAATGGAATCACCAGATGGCCCTAAATATTGTCTTTATTGCCTCGATCCGTCTTTAGAGAGCATTTGCCATAGGAACTGAAGGACCTGAGACTGTTAAACTTGGGAGAGAGAGGGGCACAGCGCCTCATTCTGAGGATGGCCATAATCATCTATTTATTTGCTCAGTGAGCTGAGGGGGAGACCATCCCATTTAGACTTATTAAAGGGTCCAAAAGTGTAACACTCTTCAAAGAATATGCCACATACTGTATTTCATAGAGTTTATGTGAACGGAAATTGAAATCTTCTAAAAATAGAATTGAATCTTGTCCAAACGATATTGGATATACCAAACCAGTGTTTCTGTTTTTATATATAACAGGCTGGGTTTCTGGGCACATTTTTATAAACCTTTGGTTTGTTTTCATAAATTTTGGACTTTCCTACAAATCTTAGGTTTCCTACAGTGATCAGCCAGGGTGACAGTGTTTGTAAAATTAAAATGAAAGGTTCATTTGTGGCAGGACTGCCGCCACCTCCTCCCCGTCCTTCCTGCCCCAGCCACTGGGATTTGCTCTGGTAGCTGACATGGTTCCTGTATTCTCAGGGAGGGTGAGGCCACCACAGCCCCAGGGTGTGCATCGGGGCTGGTCCAGACCTGTCCTGCTAACCTCAGTTCCCTTGGGCCAGGGTTGGCCTAACTGTGGGCATGGGGTTGACTTTTGGGTTACAGACTAAAAAGATGGTCTTCTGGGAAGGGCCCCTTCCCAGAAGAGAAAATGGAACTGTAAAGGCCATAAAACTCCTTGCAGCCATCCCCTTATTTGGGTCCACAAAGCAGACTTGTCCCCTGGAGGTCCTGCAGCCATCTTGAGACATGAGGCACGATGGCCTCTATGAATGAAAGGCTAAGGGATTTTCAGAGATGGGGCTCCATCATCTTCTAGCCCCCGAGTCACCCACCTCCAGGAAGCTTGTTGCACAAGGAAAGCTCGTTATTTGTTTAAGCCGGTCTCTGTTTCCCACAGCCAAATGCATCATCTACTCAGACAAGTTAGGGGAGGAATAAAGTGGTCAGGGATTATTGTATAACATCTTGAACAAATATGAGTTGGGCTTCGGATTAGGCAAGCAGAAACATTCCAGGGCGTCTACAACCCCGAGGGCGGGCTTGGACCTGAGTGGGCTGAGGAGGGCGGCAGGATCATGACATAACGTCCAAGGTAACGCGTGCATCCCCAGCTTCAGCCCCAGTGCACCCAGAATGGCTCAGGTATAGGGAGGCTTTGCCCTGCTTTCTCCAGAAGGAGGCTTCCTTAAGTCAGAGGCACCATGGGCTTGGGAGCTTCTACATATCCCATTCTGAGTTGGGTTTCTTGAACATGAGTTGCACATGGAATTCTTAGGCAGAAAATGCCTTTTCTCAGCACTGCCTAGTGCTGGCATGCTTGGTTTGAATTGCTGTCTCTTGAAGACGTATGAAAATAACGTGGTATAAACCCTTTGCACTTGCCGTTATACAATATTTTAAAATTAGATGCAAATCTAGCATTAATACCAATGCTATTTAAATTAATAACACCGATGTTTCATCTGGTTGAAGTTAGGCTGCTATTGAGAAGGTGGGTGTCCTCCACCTTGACTTCTAAGGCTCTGTTTCTCTGTGATATATATATGTTATTAGTGACAAGACTCTCCATTGCTCTCTTTTCCATTTGAACTATAGAGAAATACCATGGGTCAAACGGCCCTTTTTGGTATGAAAGACTCACTTATTAAGTCCATTCCTGCCTTTTTCTTATTAGCAGGACATTAAGACCAATCCATCCATGAAACAAAGTTGAAAGAAAATAAGTTTTATATTTTTTATCAACAAAATTTAAGGGTTAAAGTAAAAGTTTCTTGCATTGAAAGAGATGCATGGACTCCCAAGTGTCTAGGCACATCTGCTGGTGTGAGAGCAAGCCTATCAAGAAATAATAAAACTAATTACAGAGACTTTAGGTCAAAAAATGTGAGCTCCAACTTTTAAAAGCAGGGGTTCTTAACCTTCTTTTGTTCCACAGACCCCTCTGCCAGTCAGCTGAAAACCATGGACCCCTTACTGAGTCCACACTATACCGTATATTATTTAATAAACATGTCACACCCGCACCAACATGTCCCCACAAGAATAACATTTTTATGAATTTTCAATTCAAGCTTACAGACCTCCTGAGGATTCCGTGGATCCATGGATAAGAACCCCTGATTTAAAGAGCTATATAGATATTACCTTGAATGGATTCAGGTTTCCTTGTGGGGACATAACTCTATTACATTTGTAGGGAAGGTTTTTAAAATATTACATTTAAAATATCAGCAGCAGTAAAATCCCTTTTTTGGGTCAACTCTCTGGTCTTGCTCAAAGTAGGGAGCTTTTAATTTTGGAAACCACGTGACTGAGATGCAGCAAAATCGTTGTTTGAGTTTCCTGGCTGCTAAAGCAAACACCATGCCTAGGCTGGCTTAAACAATGGGAACTGATTGGCTCACAGTTTTGAGGCTTGAAGAAGTCCAAAACTGAGGCCTTAGCGAGATGCTGTCTCCCAGAAGATTGTGACATTCCGGGGCTGGCTGCCAGCAATCCCCGGTGCTTGGCTTTCTGTCATGTGGTGATGCACATGGCGGCCTCTCCTGACTTCTCTTCTGGGTTCCGCTGCTCCCTATGAATTTTCTCTGTGACCCTCCCTGTAAGACCTTCAGTAATAGGATTAGGTCCCATCCTGGGCCAGTTTAATCCATTAAGTAATGGGTTAAAATTAAGAACATGTTTTTCTAGGATACACAGCTTCATGCCCCACAAAAGTCGACATCAGTGATTGAGAAAACAATTATTAATTAGCTTCTCTTCACAACCAAATACAATTGCATACCGTGTCCTACTAAAACAAATTGTACCCTCCCCAAAAATTTAAATTAAAATTTTAAATACACAGGACAAGACTATGGTGCTAAATTAAAAAATAATAGATGAAAGGGAATACAGAAAAAACAACAACACTCCCTTCCATCCCTGTGCCTAGCCCCATTCCTTTTCCAACAAGCAAACCAATGTTGCCCATCTTTATGCGAGCTCCAATGATGCTTTCTCTGGGTACCATCATGTGAAAAATCTTTTACAGAAGTCTAAGCGTATGCCAGACTATATCATATTTCTGCATTTTTCTTTTGATTTTTATTTACTAATGTAGCCTTATCTCATTGCCCATTTTAATATTGAAATAATATATTTATGGAGTCTTTGTACAATTGAATTTTTTCATCTACAATAATTGCCTTGGTCTGCCAGGGCTGCTATGACAAATGCCGTACAATGGGTTGACTTAAAGGACAGGAACTTACCATCTCGTTGTCTTGGAGGCTAGAAGTCCAAAATCCAGTTCTCAACAGGCCGTGCTCTCTCTGGCAGTCCATGGCATTCTGGTGCTAGCTGGCCACAATCCTTGGGCTCTGCCGTGACACATGGCCATCTGCTTCCTTGTTCTCCTCATGTGTCTTCCTTTCACTGGCTGCATCTGAATTTCCTCTCCTTAGTAGTACTGCAGCCATGTGGATTCAGCTTGGCCTCATCTAAATAGGATCTTTGAAGGTCCTATTCACAAATGAGTACACCTTAACTAACCATAATATCTCCAGAGGCCCTGTTTACAAATGGATTCCACAGGGATGCAGGTTCAGACTCCTCTGGGGGAATCACAGTTCAATCCCTAAGAGTAATAATTCTGATTTTGGATATTTTCTGTAGGTTCCTATGAGAGAATTTGATACAAATGTGGGATGTGTGAACCAACTCACCTGAAAGCTTGGCAATCAATGATAATCAGGGATTTTGAGCAATTCTTCCAGCTGTGCTTGTGCACACACTCACTTGTTAGTGCAAATCCAAGGCAAACGGAATTGCAGCTCAATGCTCCGTTCCCTGATTTGCCTGTTCTTCTGGCCCCTAATGTGTGCTGAGGAGCAGCAGGTGAATTAGAGACCTGCCTTCTGAGCTGTGTCCTGACCAGTCCATGGGCTGATGCTGTGCGGAGTGGGGAGACTTGCAAACATGCTGACAGCATCCAGTGTGTGTCATGATGGCATGGAAAATGGGGGAGACCTTCTGTATGGGACGTTGAGGGGAGGTGATGAGCTGGGTCATGTGGGAGAAGTAGGTGCTGGCAGACAGGGAGGGAGGACGACTGTCTCTGAGAGCCAGGGTTGTGGTGGCCACAGCTTGCATCAGGGATTGTGTGTGCCTCAGACTAGTGAAGCACACCAAAGGAAACTTTTGGTTCAGAGTTGAGGAGCTCAGGCCTGGATGGAACCAGGGGTAGCAGCAGTGGCATTGTGGCTTGTTCTTATGTCTTGGCTTGAGTGTTATTGGGTTTTTACCCCTTTTTCTCCTGCATGGATGGCTTCTGGCACATTCTGGGGAAAGAGGGTCACAGTTGCTCTGTGGCACGTTGCTCTTATTCCTCTGTATCATGGAGGAGCAGAGAAAGTCCATTCATCGGCTCCAGTAGAAATCCCCCAGGGAATTCTGATGGGCCCAGCTGGGTTGTGTGCTGCGCCTGAACCACCTCTGTGGCTGACAGGAGCAGAGGCTCTGCAAGGCTGGGTCTGCATTGCCCCTCTCCCCTCTCCCACCCAACAATAGGTTCCAGGGACTGTGAGAGGACAGGAGGGGACCAGAGACCACACAAGATGGGAGGAGGGCTGCTGCCCAGTGGGGGAGGTGTGGGGCCAGCTCATAACACGCATGTCCTACGCTTGGCCAGAACCTGAGAGGTGTGATGGAACTCACCTAGAGGTGGGGGCGGGCGGGCCACACTTGAGAGTCCTTGGCTCCCCACTCCAGTGGGCTTGGGCTTTAGCAACATGTAGGAAACAGGACATGGAGAGCCAGCTAGTAGGCTTTGAATTCAAAAGCAACATCATGGGATATATAATTTTGAATTACATAATTCTATGACTTGACTGGATCCACTGAGGTGCTGACCTGAATGGGGGCCCCTCTGCAATGGAAACGGTAGATCACAGTGACGAGGACTTTAGGGGACAGAAGGGGAACCAAGGAGGATGCTCACCTGGAGGATGCCAGGTGAGAAGTCGGGTGAGTGCTGATGCTGTCAGTCAAGACCGGGTATGTGGGTGAGTAGGAAACTCTTCAACAGTTCCCAGGTTCTCACACCTGTTTCTGCATGCAGGTTGGAGGCTCCTGAGTATTGCCTGAGTGTAGATGAACAGTGGTCAGTCATTTTATTGATGTTTCATCTGTAAGCATATTTTCCTAGTCCTAATTCCCTCTATCACTAACCCCAAATGAGCCAACTCACCATTTGTTCTCACCCACTACAGAACATTTCAGGATGAAAGAAACCACTCAATGTCTTCTTGAAGATAAGGCACTCAACCATTTGAAACTCTTCACTTAAAGGGAAAGGGATGATACCCTGTTAAAATTCCTTAAAATTGTCCTTTAAACAATTCTGCAAATATGGAAAATACCAAGTCCTTTATCTCTTCTGCTTTGGCACAATTTCTTCTCAGGTGGTCCAAAGCGCACCTGGAAGAGTCCATGT
>JAQZBX010104914.1:0-10880 GCA_029593785.1 Cabassous unicinctus
GTGTGTGTGTGTGTGTGTGTGTGTGTGTGTTTGAGTTGGATTTAACCTGCTTTGCATTTTCAGAACTTCTTGGATCTATAAATTGATATTTTTCTCAAACTTTTTATAAGATTTCTTCCACTTTTTCCTTATTATTTTATTGACCCACTATGCTATGGTTCTTGATTACTTAGTTTTTTTTATGTCATTTGAAAACATTTTATTGATCTGATTTCAATTTTACTGATACATTCCTCTATGCTTCCAACTGCATTTTAGTTCTTCCATGTAACTTTTGCCTTGAATAAAACAATGTGGTGTGTTAAAATGAAAGCTTTTCATCCAACTGAAGTGGATATGTCAGACTAAAGACTCAGACAAGTCCAGCGTGGTGAATAATGAGCATTTATTTAAGGGGCTTATGTGAGGTTCTCAACTTCAGCAGTGAGAGGAGAGACAACATTTTTTTAGCTCAATTGTCCAAGCTTCCTGAAAACAAGAGGGGTCTTAATAATGTATGTCCACTTAAAGATGGGGAGACAACATTATGTGCAGTAGAACTTATAAGGAACGTCGTGTTACAAGATTTACTGATCACTCACCAGTTCATGACCAATTCCCCAAGATTGCCTTTTTAACTGGTCAGAAATATTACTGCAATTTAGGGATGGTGAAAGAACAGGAAGGGTTGGGGAGAAAATGCCAAGTCATATGTGCCACACTTTTCATTTCACATATTTTTATTTTACATTTTGGATAATCCTGAAATACATATCTATTAATTTCTTTATTTATTCATGTGGTTCAAACTTTCTTGCTTTAGCTTCTTTATAGTTTTTTTATTATATACTGTATTTTGTGACTGATATATTATAGAGGATTTAGATTATGTTGTTTTACATTAAGGCTTATTCAGTTTTGCTTGGGTATGCAATGAAATATTGACAGTGCCTTTTAAACCTCTCAGATGTCATTTTATTCTTTCATAAAGAAGATCTATTTGGTTTAGCCCTTAATCCTCGGGTATGGCTTTCACTCTAAGGTAGTGTCTTTGCTTCTAGTGTATGGCTGTTTGTTTTTGTCTCATCTTCATGCCTGAGTCAATCAGAGACATTCTTCATAATGGTGGGGCCTTGACTCCAACTTCTCCCATCAACTCATGATCTCTGTAGTTGTGTTCTCAGCCCTGTACCAGGGTCTCTTGACTAGGCCTGTAGAGTACCCCTGCACATGTGCAGCTCAGTTTTCAGCCTTATACCTACAGGAAATCCCCACACAGCATTTGAAGCACCTGCTGTGGGTTCCCTGTCTTGACTGTTCCACTTCTTCAGCTGCTGGAAACTCCCATTTCTGTCTTGTCAGTACTGCAAGACCAGACCTTTGTTTTCTGCTTGCACTATTTACTTTCCTGCTGAACAGTCTATAAAGACAGGGTAAGCACAATGCTCTTCTCACATGATTCCAGAATGTCACAAATAACTGACCTGTGCAGTCTGTTATTCAAAGCCAGAAAGCACTTGCCATGTGCATTTGTTCATGTTTAGAGTTTTTTATTATGTCACAGTTATTCTCATGCCACTTACTCTGTCATGGTCAAAGCCAAAATCTGACTAGATTTTTAAATCTTCTCTGATTTAGATGATAGTATAGTTTTATCTCTTAGCTTGTTACATCTTTTTCCTATGTTTTTGTCTCCATATTTTTCTCTCAAATATCTTTTTCTTTTTTGAGGTTTATTAAGGTATCATTCTATCGTTGTATTTCTTTCCTTTTTTGATAAATACAATTCATATTTTGGCTATCTAATTAATTTGTGTTATTTTAGTTTCATCATTTTTATTTCCTCTACTTTTTCAGGTTGCATTTATTGTTCTTTCCTAGCACCTTCAGGTAACTATATGATTTATTTTATATTTCCTGTTTACAAATACAAGAACTTAAAGTTTCCATTATTCATCTAAGAACTCTTTTACCTTTATCTTATATTTAGTGATATGCATTACTTATATTGTAATCCAGTATATAAAGAGTGTATAATAAATATTTTATTTCCTATCTGGCCAAGGATACCTTTAGATTATGTTTTTAGTATTAATTTTTATAATTTTCAAGTTGAACAGTTTTTCAGTTTTTTTATTTTGAATATTAATTATAAAAGAAATTACAGTTTTGTCAGAAAATGCTGTTTCTGTATGTTAAATTTTGGAAATTTATTGAAATATATGGATTATTTGTAACCAATTTGTATAAATGACCCATAGATTCAGAGAAAGTAAGGCTCAGATGTTGATATGGAATTTTAGCCTTCTGAATTATGTTATTCAGATATGAAAATTCAGAAATGTGTTTTACTTGTTGGATTAATTTCAAACTAGATGATGTATGTTCAAACATGCCACTGCATTTAATCATTTATTCAGTAAACCTTTTATTGAATACATGTAATGTACCAAGCACTACTCTATAGCAAAAGAATAAAAGATTTTTATTTTCTTGGGGCTTGTATTATAGCTGTGAGAAACAAGCCAAACAAAAACAAAAAACAGAATATGTGATATTCCTGGTTAGAACGTGGAAAGTACTATTTAAAAAGAGAAATGAAATATAATACAGGATAGTGGATATATTCTCAAACAAGGACTTGAGGAGGCAAGAGGAAATAGTGTGGTCAGGGTAAACATCAATATAAAAGTTTATGTTTGATAAAAGTCTTGAAGACAAGAATAGCTAGTCATACAAGTAGTCATACAGTTACATGGAAAGAAGGTGTTCTAGACAAGTGCAGAGACACTGGGCAGTGGGTGGACTGTGCAGGTGAGGAACAGGGAGGAGATCTAACAAGAAAAGTGAAATGGAGTGGCACTCTATTGCATGGAGAGGGGGAATAAGTGATGAAGTACATGTGTGTTGAGAGTGATAAATGCTATGGAGAAAAACTAAGTGGAGGGTGTGTGGGGAGACAGTTGGACTTGTTCTCTTAAAAATAATTTTCAGAGAATTTTCAGTGAGAAGGTCACATCTGAGGAACCTGAAAGAAGTGAATTAGAGAGCCATAAAAATACCTGGAGGAAATGAGGCTTAGGTAAATGGAATAATAAAATGTAGTTTCTATAACATTAGTTACTTGGTATCCTTTTACTCTAATGATTTGCTTTACTATATCTTTATTAAAAATTTTATGAGAAATATCTTATCTTGGAATTCGGAATTTTGACTCAATCTCATAATACTTGTTTACTTTCTTATAATGCCCCTTTCTTCCTTGTGGTCTAGACTATTTTTAGATAGCTGCATTATCCAACCACCCCACTCCTTCAATATATTGAAAGGTAAATACCCTTTGCAAAATCCTAATTTATTTTATACTACTTTCTCCAATTATCAGCTAATATTTTTTAGTCCATTCTTAAATAGAACTCTGTTATTGAGTATGGATATTTGTGAGTCTGAAACTACATGATATTAACCAGTCAATTGCATTCCATTTATTTTATTTTTATTACGTACTTTGTTTTACAGAATTCCTTAAATATTTTTTGAAATAAATCTAGTTAAGAAAAATAATCTTTGTTTTTATTTTATATTGATAGAAAAGTTATCTTAAACTGAACAAAATGATTATCTTCATTTTATAGCCTGATATATCAAACATGTTTTGAAGTCAGTGCTTTTCTCAGCATGTTAAAAAAGAAATATATCTGTCAAATTTCACAAACAATGTTTACTCCTGGGGACATAGTCCCAAACATTGTGGAGCTGATCATCTCTATGGGAGAGAGCAAGAGCCTTAAGACAGTCATGTGAGAGAAAGACAAAGGGTGGCAAAGAAATTCATCACTAATTCTGGAAAGTTGGGTTTTCCTGGGGGTTAAAGGAGGGAGCAGAGAAAGCAGCTAGAAAGGAGACTGGAAGAGATACCAGAGACAAATATAGAAGTATGGTGAGAGGATTAAATATGGATATTTTAGCATAATTTGTACAAATAAAGTATATTCCCTCATCTTATGATGGGCAAATAAATTGAGACATGTTTTTTCTCCTAGAAACAGAATAGCAAGAAAGCATCAATAATTTTAAAAGGACAACAAAATACATAATTTTATTAATACTCAATATAAAAGATTTCAAGCTACTCTAACTTATCAATGCTTTTCACATTCTTCATTAAGTCCTTTGATGTACAAATCCTTTTTATGTTGACGAAGTCCAATTAACTATTGTTAATTTCATTGCTCATGAATTTGTGGTAAAAATTTTACAATCCATTTTATAAAAGGAGGTCCAAAGTTAAAAGAAAAAAAAGAATACATATTCAATGCAATTGCAGAAAAACAAAACACATACAAATTAGAAACAGGATAAATAGAACTAAGGTGGAAAATCATGATGTTTTACATAATTATTTAAAAATAAACATTAAATTTAGAATGAAAAATAAAAATGCCTTGTAGAAAAAGAAATTCAGAAAATATGATCGGTTTAATAATTCTCAATGATGATCACGAAAAAATATTCACAGTATCCTGTCTTACTCAGACAGTATGATTGGAAGTGATAAACTCTATATAGTCTTAATGAAAAGTAATGAGTTAATAGACAGTAGCCTCTATATAACAATAATGCCACAGAATTACATAAGATATCCAATACATCAGAGCTGTTTATAATATAAAATATTACATTGTACACCAAAGCTTGCAGGACCAAGACCACTGTCATATAGATAAGAGAAAATGCACACACACATATATATACACACACAAATCTCATCATATTAGCTACTTTTAGTCACTCCCATGACTGAGAGTGATTTCCTCTTTACAGAGTTTTTTTTCTGATATATGAGATATGAGAACTTGTTGACTCCAATTACATAAAGTCATATATATAAGTGTTTACTCATATTTCCCTATCTGAATCCTTTAAAAAACACATCATTTGAATACCAATATATCTGTAAATCACTATGCCATATTTAATATAAACATAAAAATGTTTGGAATAGTATTATGGAATAAAATTGTCAATAAAACTTTTATTTCTTTAATCCCAATGAGTACATGGCTGGCCAAACACCAAACAGAATACAACAGAGTCCTTGGCCTTAATGAATTATCACTATACTTCCATGAGGTAAGAAGCAGCAGAGAAAATTATCATTAATTTGCATATAGGAATAAATTAATGCATATGTAAATACATCCTCAGATATGCCAAAATGCTAACAATATTTACTTGTATATTTTGTATATGATAATTTCCTAGATGCTTAAGAACAAATAAGTATAAGCAAACCCTTTTCTCAGGAAACTTACCATCTTAGTCTTTTGGAGAGAGAGAAATAGTATACAAACGCATTTTGTTCTAAAAAAGAACATCAGCAAATTAATATTTCATTCTTTACAACACAAAATATAAATATGATAACCCAACTCATTCCTTTGATGGTACAAATGATTCATACACAATAAAGGCAGAACTGAGTGATATTGTAACAGTGTCTGGAAGAGTTCATTCATCTGTGTTTACATTAAAAAATAATTACAAGCCCTGCAATTCTCACATCATGGAACAACCAAAAAATTATTTTTTCCTTTAAGATTCAATATTGTTCCTTCTTACAGGTGAGTAATATTCCACTGTATGTACGTTTCACATTTTGTTTATCCATTCATCTGTTGATGGGCACCTGGGTTGATTCCAACTTTTGGCAATAGTGAACAATGCCACTATGAACATTAGTGTGCAAATAACTATTTGTGTCTTTGCTTTCAATTCTTCAGGGTATATACCACCCAGTGGTGGAATTGCTGGATCACATGGAAGTTCTATAGCTGATTTTTTGAGGAACTGCCAAATTGTCCTCCATAGTGGCTGGATCATTCTACAATCCCACCAGCAGTGGATGAGGGTTCCCATTCCTCAAGATTCTCTCCAACTCTTATAGTCTGCTCTTTTATTAATCGCCACCATTCTATTAGGTGTAAGATGGTATATCATTGTAGTTTTGATTTGCATTTCCCTAATAGCTAGCAATGTCAAGCATCTTTTCATGTGCTCTTTAGCCATTTGTATTTCTTCCTCAGAGAAGTGTCTTTCCAGGTCACTTGCCCATTTTTTAAATGGGTTGTTTGTCTTTTTATTTATGAGGTGTAGGTTTCTTTACATATGCAGGATATTAGGCTCCTATCAGATATATGGTTGCCAAATGTTTGCTCCCTTTGGGTAGGCTTCCATTTTACTTTCTTGATAACATCCTTTGAGGTGCAGAAGTTTTTAATTTTGAGGAGATCCCATTTATCTAATTTTTCTTTTGGTGCTCTGCTTTAGGTGTGAATTCCATGAAACCATTTCCTATTACAAGGTCCTGTAGATGATTCCCTACATTATCTTCCAAGGTCTTTATGGTCTTGTCTTTTATATTTAGATCTTTGACCCTTAACACATGGGATAGCATGGATGAATCTTGAAGACCTTATCTTGAGTGAAGCAAGCCAGGCATTGAAGGATGAACAGAACATGACCTCACTGATATGAATTAAGGAAATTCAGCAGTCTCAGAGAGATATTGTCTATAAGGTAGGTTTACAAGAAATAGAAAGAGAAGAGAAGGTTGTGAGCCATCATCCATATGGATGTAATCTATCATAAAGTGATAGAGTTTAGTTTTGTATTGAAGAGAAAGGACAGGAGTGTAGTGATATTACTGGGTTGCGTGGTACAGGGTTGACAGGTGGCTAGATTGGGAAGGGTAGGTCAGATGGTTCAGGATACTGGGGGAGGGTTTGGAGAGGGACCACATGTACACTGGGGGTTTGTGGGTATGTGGTTGAAAGTACAGAGGTGGGAATGCTCTTATGGCAAAATGACAAGGAAAGGGCACTGTTATCGGGTGTTGGTTGGGGGGGCATTCGGGACAAGGTGAACCTATAGTAGGCTTCTAGGGAGTGTGTGAGTATTCATTCTGTCATTATGTGTTGTATCAGTGTGTGAAGACCTACATAATGGGTGTGAAGGTGTTAGTCTCCCATCTTTGCAAAGACCAATTTGTTCAGACATAGGCAGTTGGGAGTCCCTCAAGAGCAAGGGAAGTTCCTAATAAGGTAGGACAAACCAGTGTGTCAATACCTCTTGTTGCATGTAAGCATGAATCTTGTCATCCAACGAGTCAAGCCAGGGGGTTGTCATGGGCCCTGGGAGGATGGGGTGGGAGGAATAGAATAGGTCAAACAGGGGCTATTCAGTGGTCAGTAAAATTGTTCTTCATTACCATACAGTGATGGACACAGGACATGGTAAATATTATCAAGATTTATAAAAGTGTATGGTCTAAAATGTAAACCAGAGTGTAAACCATTGAAAATGTTTAGTAACTATGTTTCACTATTTGCATATCAGTTATAACAATGCTGCCATCCACATATAAAAAGGTATTAATATGGGGAGAAGGAAAATGGGAGGATGTTGCTATATGAGTGTCTCCTGCATTCTGTGTGTTACTCTACTATGACACAAAGTTTCTTTGAAAACAGAATGAAAAATAGTAAGACACTGGGGAATGAGAGGGGAAGGTGCCATGGTACAGACAGGACAGCAGATATTTCAGTGATGAAAGACAAAAGGAAAATAAATTAAAAAAAATTTTTTTTTAATATCCCAATCTTTTTATTTTAGTTTAGTTTAGTTTTAGTTTTTTTTTAATTGTGCATTTTGTCTCCTATATTTAAAGTTATTATTATTATTTCATTTTCCCTTTAATTGTCTTCAGCTATTATAATAGCTTCATCTTTGAAGAGGCTTTGGATCACAGAACAGTTGCAACTTGGGCAGGGGAGCATCATTGGTGTGTGGTGTCAGGGATAGTGGATGCATGGGAGGAAGTTCACCTAAGTATAAAAATAAGGTATATAAATATGTTCAAATTTTCACAGGGCATTGTCACTGTGGGTGGAGAATCACACAAAAAATGAGAGAATACTGAATTCGAACCTGTAGAGCTCTGCCACATTCTCTAAGGGAGCAGCATCAGTCCCCTAAGTGAAGGGGCAAGGACTGGGGAAGGAGGATGATCCACTGATGGGCCCTTGATATTGATGACTATCCTTATGAGTCTTTGCTCTTGAAAATGAAACCTAGCCTATTGTCCTGGGGTGCCTAAGGGTTGCCTCCTGAAAGCCTTCTTGTTGCTCAGGTGTGGCCTCTCTTTAAGCCAAACTCAGCATATGAATGCATTACATTCCTCCCAGCATGGAACATGACTCCTGGGGATGAGCCTCCCTGACACTGAGGGATTGCAACAAAGTGACAACTGACAATGCAACTGGAAAAAGACCTTGAATTAAAGGGGGAAAAGGTAAAGACAAAGGAGTTTATGTGGCTAAGAGACTTCAAAATGTGTAGGGAGATTTTCTCAGAGGTAATGATTAGGCACATATCAGTAGGATCTCACAGAATTCCAAACTGGATATCACCACAAATAGAGGGGCTCCTGAGGGCTCTGGAGACACCCAGGTCCTATGTCAGGACAGATAGCTCCAGAGTTTCGTACCTTCACGGTGAGCCCTACATTGGAGTTTGTGCTCTTGAAGTGACAGAGTTGGATTCAACTATGTCTTCCCTGCGCTTGGATCATATGTCCCTTCTATTCAAACCTATACTTGTTGCTGGAGTTTGTAGGTATAAATGCAGAGACTTGAGACTTTGGGCTGTCCATGTGCCAGCTGGGCCAGGAACCTCGGTGGAGTAGCAAGTCCTACTATACATATTGTTGAACTCACCCAGGACAACTGGTGGGGAAAGGATGATGGACGACAGCCATTCCAGTGAATGGAGAAAGTCTGCAGCTGCAGGCAGGATAATCCCATCCATCTTCCCCATGGGATATAAGTCCTCTCTCAATTTGAGGTGGAGTTGACATCACCATCCCAGACTTCTCAGGATGGTGGAAGAGATATGGAATAGAAAGGACTTACTGGTATTCCAGTATAGACATAGTGTGATTCAAGCCACTGGAGGCTCTGGGGGCAGGGAGTGGGAAAAGCAGTTGTAATACAGAAGCTTTTACGGGACTTGGGAATTGTCCCAAGTGACATTGCAACGACAGCTATAGGACAATTTATATCACCATATAACATGCAGAACTGTGTGGGGCAGTGTGTTTGGTCTACAATGTGAACTATGGTCCATGTTTAATGGCAAAAGCCCAGGATGTATTTGTCAGTTGCAATTAATGTGCCACACTAATGAGAGTTGCTTATGTGGGTGGTTGTGGGAAGTGTGTGTGGTGGGGCTAATGGGAATCCCTATATTTTTTGTGTAACATTTATGGAATCTATGTATCTTTTAAAAAAAATGAAAATAAAAAAAATTCAGTATTACTAGGGGATTTCTGTTAGATTTGAAAAACAAGTATCTATCTCTATATTTCTAAACTAACTCAGAAAATATGCTACAGCTAGTGCTTCATTTTTCTACGTAAACATATACACATGCACCCACACTCATTTGTTTATTAAGTATTTGAAGTTAGAGAGGCACAGTATAGTTACTTGGAAATTTAGCTCTGCAGGTTTTTTTTGTTTGTTTGTTTGTTTGTTTTTAGATTTATTTATTTACTTATTTATCGACCCTTGCAGCTTGTGTTTGTTGTGTCCTTTTGCTGTGTGTTTTTTCTGTGTCTGCTTATCTCCCCCTTGCTGTGAGGTCTTCCTGCATCAGACCACCAAGCCGTGAGCGCAGGCCAGCCCTCACAAGGAGGCCCCGGGAAGCGAACCCGGGGCCTCCCATATGGTAAACAGGAGCTTAATCGATTGAGACACACCCGCTTCCAAACTCAAGAGTTTTTATATAGAATATATTATACTTATTAAACAGATCACATTTCTATATAATGAAAATTCAAAATCATGTCTAATCACAGAAAAATGATTTTAACTACCAAAGCAAAATGACCCGACATTATTTAGAGATTTCTCTACATTAATTAATTATTGCTTGCACCTCACTGAACTGACCCAGTCTCCTCAATGGGACATATATTAACTTTTATTAGTTCTGACCTAATATTTTCACAGAGCCTTTACTTTCATTAGTTCTATAATCTTTCCTGTTTTTCTCTAAGACTATCAGCTGCCATTTCTTGTGTTAGTAAATTTTTGGAGTCCTCATGACTTAACACCTTAATATTCTACTCTCAATTTGCTACTAGCTGAGAAAACAGAATGCCTAGCTATATGAAACAACAATTTAATATTTTTCACAGGTTACAGAGTGGCATGTACTCACACATCAGTAGTAAGGAATAAATTTCAAGCGCTGCTCAGATGCCTCTTTATGTACCTCCATATAACCATGCTCTGAATAACTGATGTACCTAAATGACCTCCTAATACAGTGATTCTGCATTCAATACAAACAGAGAAGATCATAATTCATGTTCCAAATTTCAAGGTTCCAAGTCATCATTTAATTTCTGTTATGCCCTTTGAGGTCATTAGAGTTATGCCAATCTTTAGAGTCATTGAGTGCATAAAGCCATTTGTCATGGAAACTGTTCTGTATGTAAGACCCTAAGGAGAACATTTTTCACATCTTTGTTCCTCAGACCGTATATCATTGGATTTAGCATTGGAATAACAATGGTATAGAACACAGATGTCACCTGTGTTTGGGTCAAGAAGGATATGTTATAGGCTGTAAATATGTGAAAATTAGCGACCCATAGAAGACCGTTACACCGAGGAGGTGGGACGCACAGGTGGAGAAAGGTTTCTGCTAGCCCACTGCAGACAGGATCCTTAAGATGGCTGAGATGATGGCAATGTAAGTGACTGTGATGATGAGAAGAGAAC
The DNA here is from genome assembly GCA_029593785.1 of Cabassous unicinctus. Lineage (NCBI taxonomy): Eukaryota > Metazoa > Chordata > Mammalia > Cingulata > Chlamyphoridae > Cabassous > Cabassous unicinctus. Next base: position 10,830 of record JAQZBX010104914.1, read on the forward strand.
TAGGCAGGGTGAACCCAGCTAAGACAAAGGTCACCATCTCCATACTGAATG
>JAQZBX010104915.1:0-10903 GCA_029593785.1 Cabassous unicinctus
AATCTTGGCATTCTTTGTTAGTGAGGCTCCTCTGACAAGTATAAAATAAAAAATATGAAAAATAAAAATTTAATACACTACTGTTAGTATAAAGACTATTCTCCTTTGTCCACTTCTTAATACCAGTCAGTTCCACACAGAAAAAGAGGGATCCTGTTTCAGCAGACAGAGTATTTGGCCTATCCCACCTCCGCCTTAGACATGCAGAGTATGACCTGTGGTAGATTGAATTGTACCTTGATTTTGACATGTTCTTAATGTCAATCCCTGTAGGTCTGAACCCTTATAAAGAGGATCTCTTGAAGATGTTACTTCTAGTTGAGATGTGGCCCAAATGAATGAGGGTGGGCCTTAATATGGATTACTAGAGGCTTTATAAAGAGAACTGGAAGTCAGCAGGAACCCAGAAGAGGGAAAGGAGAAGACATGTGAGGAGGGAAGAGTTTCAAGCCAAGGAACCCCAAAGATTGTGACAAGCCAACACCAGAATGCTACTGACCCCAGGAGGAAGCTCACGTTCTAGCCTCCAAAACCATGAGACTATAAATTCTTGTTGTTTAAGCCAATCCGTAGTGTGGAATTTGGCATAACAGTGGGAAACCAAGACATTCATAACAATTTCATATTCATTATTCATATTTTCAGTATATCTTTTCATAAGTTAGAAGAAATGATTTTTCTACGCACATGGTACAAATGAGTAATTAAGGCATATGGTTACACACAAAAAATTCTCAGGTTTGGACAATAATCCAATAGATTTTATTAAAAATCATGTGTTTTGGAAAATGAACAGTCAATGTGCAGTGTTGGCTGTGAGCTATAGAAAGAAGTAGAAAAAACAGTCTTAATGAATTCTACTGCATTTTCCTGGTGTATTTGCTTTCCTCATCTCTGAGAAGGCAAGTTTATATCATCTCCTCTGTCATCAAACTCTCAATTCCACTTTCTCATTCTTTGCTATCAGCTGGTGAGCTCACTTACTATTTCACTGAGAAAATAGAGGTATTCAGAAGAGAGTGACCTCATCTTCCCATCACCACATTGACCAACCTTTACATACATGTGTACGTCAGCTTCTCTCCTGTTCCAACAATGGGCACTGTGCTCCTATACGGCCACAGATCCCATCCCTTCGCCCCATCTCCCACAATTATCATCCCTCTCTCCTTCATCACCATTTTATCTCTTTCAACTAGACTATTCCCGCCAGGCTTCAAGCATAATAGCCCTTCCTTAACCCCACGTCTACCACTAGTCCATTTCTTTGCTCTTCCTTAGCAAAAGTCCTAGGATGATTTGTATGTATTTATTATATCCTTAATTATTATAAACACTCCAATCAGATTTTCATTCCTACCACTCCACAGACCCTGCTTTTGTCAATGGAACCACTAGCCTCCAACTTGCAGGCCAATAGTCAGTTCTCTTTCCCCACCTTGCTCGGGCTTTCAGAACTTCTTGGCACTATTGACTGTTCTCTGCTTTTTGAAATACTTTCTTCTTTTGGCATCTGAGACATGACTTTCTTGGTGTTTTGTTGTTGTTGTTGTTGCTGTTATTGTTTGTTTGCTTTTTTTTATCTCATGAACAGCTTTTTCCCTTTCTCCCCAACATGGTCTTTAAACATCGGCACATTCCAGTTCTCAGGTCTCAGCCCTCTTTTTCCTTCTATTTATACACTTTTCTTAGCTGACCTTATTGTGTATAATTAGTTTAAATGTCAGTATGTTCATCTATTTTCTTCAGCCACAACTTCATCCTGAGATTCAGTCTTGGATGTATAACTGATTATTCTACTTTTCCATTTGGATGTCTAATAGGCATCTCAAATGTAATATGTTCACAAGAGAAGTCTTAATCTTCCCACCCAAAGCAGATCCTACTCTAAGATTCTCTACCTGAGTAAATGACATTATATTTTGCTCAGGTCTTCAAACTAGGAGTCATAATTGATTTCTTTCTTTCCTTCACTCTCCACACCCAATCCATCAGCAAGTGCTATTGGATCTGCCTTCCTAATCTACCTTGAATCTGATCACTTATCACCAATGTCACTGCTCCCAACTTTGCTGGAACACGAGACCATCATGCCAAGCCTAGACTACCATCATGCCCCTAATTGGGCTTCCTGTTTCCTCTATGTTATCCTCACAATCAATTTCCCATTGGCTCCCATTGCATTATTTGACATTATCTGTCCCTTGCAAAACTCTCCTACCACTTTCTCCCTAACGCCTTCTACTCCAGCTTTACTTGTTTTCTTGATATTTTTCAAACAATCTGTGCCTCCAGGCCTTTACATAGTCCTTCCCTCAGTGTGGAATGCTCATTTCTCCCTCATTGCTGAATAGCTCACTGCTTCACATAATTCAGGTCCCCGTTTAGACATTAATGCTTCAAAGAGAGTTTCTCTGACTGCATGATTTAAAATACCACTATTGTCCCCTCTTGTCATTCTTTCTTGCCACACCTGTTTTATTTTCTTCGTAGCTCTTATCACTATACAAACCTCTGCTTTTTATTTACTTTTATTTAATTTTGGCCATATATTTTTGCCTCTTTCAATGGAAATCTATTCATTGTCACATCTGCAGCACGTTTCCTTAAAAGACCTCCTCTCTTGGCATCTGGGACACCACTCTCTTGGTATTTCTTACCTTACTGATGGCTTCTTCTCTGCTAGCTCCTCTGACCTCCACATGTTGGTATGCCCCAGGTCCCAAGCCTCCCCTTGCACATCTTTAAAAAGTTGATGGGCCAAGGAATAGGCAGATGCTAGGTAGGAAGGACTGGAAGAATATTCAGGCTGGTAGGGGAAGTCAGAGGGGGCAATCAAGAAAGCTCAGGGTATGGCAGCTAGTCTTGGGCCAAGCTGAGGGCACAGGTGCAGCTGGGAGTTCTCCTAGGAGAAGCAACCAAACCTGACATTCAGGGTTGGATTTTAAGTGGAGTGGCTTATGTTTTCACACGAAGTCGTGTTCTGGAGCAATTCCTCCTGATTTTAAAGACAAAATGCTCCAGGGATAGATGAGGTTCTCAGATGAAACCTAATACTTTTATTTTACCATCTCTTGTCATCTTCTCTTCTGCTGCCTTCCCTTGCACCTTGTAAGGTTTACATTTAGCAAGCAGAAGCAGTAACTCATCAGAGGGTAGAATATGTGTGACAGATGTTTTATGAAAGAAAATGAGGATGAAATGGTGAGCAAAAATAGACTTTTCTGGAGCTTACAGAATAGTGTGAGAGATAGAAATTTAATCCCTTATATGCACACATGCACAAACATATAATTATAAACTGAGATAAGAGTTATGGAAAGAAAGGATGACTATGCAACGAAATCATACAATAGCCTTGGAGGTCAGTGGTGACTTCCCTAGAGCTCACACTGGAAGGTTGAGTTAATAACTAATTTGGCATTTGGGCTATATCTCACCCATTCACAAGGCAGTATTCCTGTCTGGGCAGAGTCAGAAGTCAAGGTGCTTCTCCCTTTACCCCCTTTCATATGGCAGCTCAGTTCAAGATCAAGTTAGGCAAAGCAGCAGGGGAAGCTCTGGGAGAGGTATAGGTATTAGAGTTTGTAGGTGATTGGATCAATTAAATTGGTTAAGAGGTTAAGCCTTGGTTTCTATGGAGGAAAAAAAAAAACATAACGGAAGTGATGTTTTTCATGGTTCAGTTTCAGTTCAGCTATTCCCCCCAGATGGCCCAGGACAGCAGTCTCCAATTCACAACACCTCCTAAGGCCGTGGCATAAACTACTCCTTATTAACAGTCCTGTTGTCAGGATGGCCTGGCACAGAATCCTTCTCAAGAGTGTATCCTAGGCATCTCCCTCTAATTGGCAGCAGTTGACATGAGATAAATATTATGTACTAACCTGAGTCTAGGTGGTATATATGTAATGGTAGTATTATTTATTAACAAATTTAGTGTCTGGGTGCCTTGTGTTCTGGTGACGTGACAAAGGTTTAACCCCCAGATTCTGAAAATCAGTGATAAAAAATAATTATAATATCTGATAATTTAAAAATTTGAAATTGAGCTATTGAATCATAACTGCACCTTAAAAACAGAGGATTTACTATTTTTGAAGTTGGGCCTAGAGCCAACTCTTGGCTCTGTCTCACCATCTACAGAAAATCTTGAGACATCCCATGGATTTCTGAAAACTACTGTCCCAGATTCTTCTTTCATGGTTTTGAGTCATTGTTCTTTAGTCTTGGGGCCCAAGAATTCCAAGACCAAAGTCCAATTGACAGTCATCAAAAAGGGTCTTCAAAGACTGCAAGGATGGCCTTGGTCTGAAATGTCCTAACATCTCACAGCATCTTAGTCAATAAAGTTTTTGGGCCACAAATCAACCAAGATGAAGATTTAAAACAATTTTGATCATTGTTTTAGTCTGCTAGGCTGCCAAAAGCAATATACCAGAAATGGGTTGGCTTTTACAATGGGGGTTTATTGTCTTCCAAGCTTACTGTTTTGAGGCTGACAAAATTGTCCAAATCAAGGCCTCATCAGGCAATGCTTTCTCCCCAAAGACCAGCTGCTGGTGATCCTGAACTCCTCTGTCACATGGCAAGGCACATGGTGGCTTCTCTCACTTCTCTTCTGCATTTTGTTGCTTCCGGTTTCTGGCTTCCATGGCTTTCTTTCTCCCAGGTTCTTTTGATTTCAACTTCTTGCTCCCATGGCTTTCTCTCTCTCTCTTTATTCACCTCGTTTTAAAGGACTCCAGTAAGAGGATTAAGACCCACCCTGGGCCATGCCCTAACTAAAATAACCTAATCAAAAGGTCCCACCCACAATAAGTTCACACCCACAGGAATGGACCAGCTTTAAGAACATGATTTTCTGGGTTTATACAGTCTCAAACCACCACAATCATGGGCATCCTTTAAAAATGTAATGGAATCTATGGAACTTCTTACTTTAAAAAATTGCACATCTGGATACAAACACATATATAATTTTGACAAAGAATTCCAAGGACAAAAACAAATTCTGGCACCAGGAAAGTGGGGTGCTGTATTGCAAATACCAAAAATGTGAAAATGGCTTATTGATTGGCAGGAAGAATTGTAAGATACTTGATAGAAAAGGCCTAGATTTGTTTGAAGAGACTGTTGGTAGAAATACGGATGCTAAAGGTGCTTTTGATGAGGACTTAGATAGAAATGATGAATGTGTCATTTCAAAATGGAAGAAAGGCAACCCTTATTTTAAAGCGGTAGAGATTTTGGCAAAATTGTGTTCTGATGTCAGATGGAAGGTAGAATTTGAAAGTGATGAGCTTGGATTTTTAGCTGAGGAGATTTCCAAACAAAATGTGGAAAGTACAGCCTTTCTTCTCCTTGCAGCTTATAGTAAAATGCAAGAGGAAAGGTATAATCTGAAAACTGAACTTCTGTTCACAAATAAAGCAGAATTGATGGTTTGGAAAATTCTGACCTTCCAGAAAATGACCAACCAGAGTTTATTGCTCCATGTGAGGATTTTTAACTGAACCTGGAACCAGTCACCATTTCAGTGCAAGTCAGGATTGGAAACACAGTTATCCAGAAAGTATTTGTGGAAGGTCCTATTGTCTGACAGTTGGGAGCCCTGTATGCTACATGTTAAACCAACAAGTTGTTTTTTTTGCAAGATCTGTATGAATTGAATCACTGCCAGCCTCAACTAAAAGGGACAGAAAATAGACAGATTGGAGGAAAAATAACTTCAAAGGCAAAACCATGGAAGTTGAGGTCTGAAGACATCTTCTTGGGTCAAGAGAGTGGGCCCACTCATATATGTGGGAAAGGGTGAGTATGCCCCAACACTGGAAGAGGGCAGACCTTCTGCCCCATTGTTCAGGAAGAGTGGTACCACCCCAGGTTTCTCAGGTGCCTGGGGGATGGCAGAGAGCTTGGCCACCACCCCAGTGCTTGAGAAGGGTGGGGCCTAGAGTTCAGCCACCACTCCCATGCTTGATGAGAACTGAGCCAAGAGTATGGCCTCTGTGCAAGCCCTGCTAGGCTGTTGAAAGCAATATATCTGAAATAGGTTGGCTTTTACAATGTGGATTTATTATTTTATAAGCTTACAGTTTTGAGACTGAGAAAAATGTCCAAATCAAGGCCTCATCAGGCGATGCTTTTTCCCTGAAGACTGGCTCTTGGCAATCCTGGACTCCTCTGTCACATGCAAGCACATGGTGGCATCTCTCCATTCTCTTTAAGGTTTCATTGCTTTCAGCTTCTGGCTTCTGTGGCTTTCTCTTTCTCTCCATGTTCATCGCATTTATAATGGACTCCAGTAAGAGGATTAAGACCCACCCTGGGCCATGCCCTAACTAAAATAACCTAATCAAAAGGTCCCACCCACAATAGGTTCACACCCACAGGAATGGACCAGCTTTAAGAACATGATTTTCTGGGTTTATACAGTCTCAAACCACCACAATCATGGGCATCCTTTAAAAATGTAATGGAATCTATGGAACTTCTTACTTTAAAAAATGCACTTCTGGATACAAACACATATACAATTTTTGATAAACAATTCCAAGGAATTTGTGGACCTTCAGAAGCCCCAGGTTAAAAGCCATTGATTTTAACAGAGTTATTTTGACAATGGATCTCACAAGTCACCTTCCCATAAAGAAACTGAGGAACTTGGCCTGATGGGACCAGTGATATTAGGAAGGGCCACAAGAGCTCTCCACATGTTAGTGTTGAGAATTTCTTCTCTTTTGAAGGCCAAGTTCTTATCAGGGAAAGCCCTGTGTAATGTTCTTCAAGCTCAAAATATAAATAGGAATTTACTCTTTCTCTTCTGTTTAGTCACCCTCTTCTGAAGCCATAAAATTTTGTCTTGAGAGGAACTTGGAAAATATAAGATGCTGTGGCTATAGGAATTTGGGTTCCTGGCTGGAAATTCAGCTAGTGCTAGATACAAAGGCAGTGGTGGACTGGCAAGAACATGGCCCCACCTACCAGGGCTCATAAAGGCTGATATAGGTTGGTGCACTAGGTGGGCTTTATTCCAGTGTAATGAGAACACATGCTCTAGGACTGAGCTGTGGCCCCACAACAGTCAAATGCATCTCAAGGGATCCTTCCACTTCAGGATTTTGAATACCTTTTTATGTTTTGTATCAGGCAAAGAGAGCATTTGTTCTGTAATCTAACTGAGATTAACTGTAAACTCAACTAGAATCGAGGAGCTGTACTTTTAAGCTCTGATTCCCTTTGATGGGTGGAAATCATGCCCCTGGATTAGCCTGAACTCTCCATTGGCTAATGCTGGTTTTGTGTCTGTTGCCTACATTGGGTAGTGCTTGGCTGATGGGTGCTGCAGGTGGAGGGTCCCACAGGTATCTATGACATAGCAGGAGGTTGGATGAGACATTCCGTGATGGGGCTCACAGATGCTAGGTGAATAGATTTACAGACAAATTCAGGAAATCTCTAATTGGGCAGGGTGATAGAAAGCAGGAAGTCATTGCTGATGAAGAATGAGTAAGAGTAATGAAGCTGCACCTTCTCTGGATATAGAGACCCCTGTGGAGAAATGTGGAGACGAGTGCATGGCAGTAGTGAAGGGACCGGCTTCCAAGCAGGGAATAGTGGTCACACCTTGGGGCAGCCCCAGGAGCAGTGAGCAAGGGCTGAGACAAAGTGAAAAACCTCTGAGATTTCCTGATGGTTAGCAAGTTACCCCATCTCAGCCAGACTCTGTATTAGATTCTTTTTTTAATAGAGTGGCTCAGAATTTTCCAGGTAGCTTCTTGGCAATCTTTGCACATGTATTTAAATGGGACTTTTCTAGGGGGAACTCAGGTTCTCCATTGGTGCCTTAAAACTTGAGCTTTCTTCAAATTCACATGAAGGGAAGATTGGAGACTCTAAGGAAAAGGAAATCCCTTGGAAATATACTTAAGGAGTTGAACAACAAAGAGACTTAGAGAACAGCCTGAAAGCTATTAAAGCTCCCTCTGTTTAAATCAGGATAAAAGGCTTTGGATATTGAGGAGAGATATTGAAGGGAGAAAAGGGGGAGAAAGTAAGTTTGAAGTGAAAAGGCTAAAGAATAAAATTTTATAATAATAAGGATTAGGGAGTAATGTGCTTATTTGTAATTCTTCAAATTGTCATGTACAAAATTCATTTTTCAATAATAATTCATTAATACTTATGCTTAACATTTTAATACAATCGTGTTTTTTTTACCAAGAAAGCAAGATTTAGCTGAAAAGAGGTCATTTTCAGTGTCAGTTATGGAAAATTTGTCCGTTTGGACCTAAGAACACTTTTGTACCCTGTTTTAGTTTGCTAAATTCTGCTGGGAGCAATACACAGATATGGATTGGCTGTTACAATGAGAACTTATTAGATTAAAAGTTTACAGTTCTTAGGCTGTGAAAATGTCAAAATCAAGGCATCATAAGAGATGCTGTCTCACCGAAGGTCAGCAGCTGGTGATCCTGCCTGGACTCCTGACACGTGGCAAGGCACAATGGCAGCTCTGCCAGTCTCTGCCTTCTCCAGGCTCACTTTCTTCCCAAGCTCAGCTGTAGGTGATCAGACACATGGCCTCATCAGCATCAGAAGATGAGCAGCTGTATGTGATCAGGCATAGGGCTCATCTCTCCCTTCTTGTCCAGGTCGCCTCTCTTTTAGCTTCAGGCTGCCCTGTCTGTGGCTTTGTCTCTCAGTTCCTGGGTCCTTTGTCCCCATCTCTGCAGATATTTCTCTGTGTGTCTCTGCATGTTTCTCTCATTTTTAAAGGATTCCATTGCATGCCCTACTGAAGTGATGTAATCAAAAGAAAGGTAATTTTAAAGAACCTAATCAAAAGTTCCAATCTACAATAGGTTTACAAGCACAGGAATAATTAACTCTAAGGACATGATCTTCTGGGGTCCACCCAGCTCTAAACTGCCACACATCCCCAACTGCCTGATGACAATGTGCCCTAATTTCACAACAACTTACCTTTAAGGAAGTAAACCTTGGGATGGTGTTTCTCATCTTTAAATTATATCTGCCCCCTTTTATTAAACGAATACCTCCTATTCCCAGAACTGGCTACATAATTTTCAGGGACCAATGCAAAGTGAAAATGCAAGGCCCTTTGCTCAAAAAGCTGAAAAAGATGTTTCCCTTTATTCCATGGAGTTTTTCAACCTGTTGCGTGTTTATTTATTTGTTATTTAATGTCATGCTGACTCAGGGAGTAGTATACTTGCTGGGAGCCCAAGGCCTTGCCCATAGCTTAGTGCATGGACCCAATCCATTTGTCAGGTAGGGGCTGGGCAACAGACAAGTAATAACTCTTTTGGGGGGGTGCACACAGGAGGCAGGTTCCATATCTGAGCTGAGGCTGCAAAACTCCTTGCATGTTCCAATTTCCCACTGGACTTTACTTACAAACTGCAAGTGCAAAAATAAAATTATTAAGAACTTCAAGAGGGTGAATGCAGACCATTAAGCCCTAAGTATGTGTGTGTGTGGGAGGGGTTGCCCATGAAGCTGGTTCTGCCCCCATTCAATTAAATAGATATATTCTCCTTTGTTGAAAATCACTTTGTTGTAAACCAGTGCATTCTCCAATGGATTGATCATCAAAATTATCTGTAGAACTCTTTAAAAATAAAGATTCCTGGGGGACACTGCAGAGATTTCTGTTGGTTTATTAATTCATTCCTCCATTCCTTCACATATTTATTGAACACTTACTATATTCTAGATCTTGCAGGAAACTTGTATTAGTTTCCGATGGCTGTCATAGCAAATTACCATGGACTGCTAATTTATTGTTCCACAGTTTGTGGGGCCAGAAGTTTGAAATCAAGATGCTGGCAAGGATGTGCTCACTCCTAAGGCACCAGAGCAGGATCCTTCCTCACCTCTCCCAACTTCAGGTGGCTTCAAGTCCTCCTTGGCTTGTGGCAGCATCACTCTAATCTCCGCCTCTCTCTTCACATGGACACCCTCCCTCTATGTCTGTGTGTCTGTGTCCTCTTCTTATAAGGATGCTGGTCATACTGGTTTAGGGCCACTCTACTCCAGCATGACCTCTTTGTAACGAACTCCATCTGCAAGGACCCTGTTTCCAAACAAGGTCACATTCACAAGCTCTGGGGGTTGGGACTTGAGCATGTCTTTCTGGGAGACACAATTCAACCTGCAACAGGACATGGTATATACACACTGGTGAAAATGATGTCAAAACCCTTGTTCTCATGGACCTCATAGTCCACTGGGGTGACTGACCTTAAACAAGTCACAAAGAAACAAAAATCTATTTACAAATTGTGGAAAGGGTGAAAAAGCAAGAGCTGTAAGGTTAAGGAATAACTTGGGAGGGGTCAGCATGGTCAGAACCCAGCTCTCTGAAGAGATAAAATTTAAAGCCCAGAGGGAAATTCCTCCCAGAACATGTATTTTGAAGACCCTCCTCAGGTAATTCTGATTGTTATCAAGATTTGGGTTTAACTAAAAGCCTGTTTCCTGCCCTCACCATCCTAGAGGAACTTGGCAAATTTGCCTTTTTATTATGAAAACAATATAAAATCACAGAAAAATATTATAATAATTAGTATGCTTTTCCATATTATAACTACCTCCTAGAAAATTTTCTATCCTACCTCTTGGCTGGGAATCTGAAAATCCATTAATCTTGCAAATACAGTGATGGTATATTTTACAGGCACCAAGAAAGTACATTATGGGCTCAAGCAAGGTTGTGGTGTGAGACAGAAACATTTCCTAACCACTTCTCTTAATTCCCAGTCTGTGACAGACCACAGATGTCATCACATGTCCCTAACACTTCATATCTAACATGAAGCATCCTTATTTCTTTCACAGAATCACTTAAATCTGTCACAGTATATTAATGTTGGCT
>JAQZBX010104916.1:0-10901 GCA_029593785.1 Cabassous unicinctus
TGATTCCTGGTTCCTAGCCCAGTGTGACAACATCAAGCTAAGTAGCCTCTCAGCAAAGGCATTTGGCCTAGAGTATTTAGGATTTTACTCACTAGCAATAGCAGGTTTTTGAACACTTTTAGGGATTCAGTTTTTTGCTTTCCAATAGTGTCTTTAACCCACTTGATGTCTATAGACTTATTTTGGTAGACCAGCTGTTGACGAAACAATTTTTTTGCAACTATGACTTCATCATGTAGATTATCTATACCTAAAATAGTCATCATTTTGAAACATTCAGAAGCATTTTGAATTTCACTGTAAATCTCTCTCCAGGAAAAGGGTTTTAAAACAGAAGCAATTTGAGCTTGGATTCCAAATAAGCCACAGTTTTAGTAAAGATATTGAGAAAGTCCTATTTAACTTGACTTCCCCTTTTTGGATTCTGAAGCAGTCTTTCTTCCAAAATAAGTGTCATATTTTTCACTGTATGAGTTTCGTTACAGCCTTCACACAGCATCAAACAATTCAGTGTGGTCAGTTAATCCTCTTCTTGGCTCCTTATTGCCCTTCAAAGTTCATAAAACATTTTTGGAGAAATAACATATCAATTTTGTTTTACTGTAATCCGTTTCCCTGTTCTCATCCTCAATGTATTTCCAAATTAGAGAAGGGCATTCTTGTTGTCCCTGAACCTTGAAAATATGATTTTACAGTAGGCCAACATTTTAATATCTTTCCCATGGCTGGCATAGCCGTCTTGCAGTCACATATCTAAGAAGCTATCTCCTTCCATTTCAATATGGTAAAAGTATCATTAAGTGCTTCCTCACATTTTGAGGAAACCAAAAAGCGATCAAAAACTTTCATTATTAAAACATCAATATCACAGTAACCCAATCACATCTCTTTTCAGCAGCATTGTGTACCAGCTGTGAAGAAGGACATTTAATTAATAAGATCTTTTTATTTTCTTTGATAAAAAGTTTATAGAGTGCTAGTAATTTCCCCAACTTTACAATTTTCCCAGACTGCCAAATATGCAGCTAGATAAGTAAAGTCTAGATTGTATTGGGACATGATATCAACAATCTTTTTTTTATTTTTTCTGAGGGTTTGTTAAAATCTTCATAGACATCAAGAAGATGATTTGAAACTCCACTTTTCAATGTAAAGTACCTAAAACCGAGGAGTAACATATTTTTTTGTCATGATTCAGCTCATCACTTGGGATACTGTAGAAAGCATGATCATTGCTAAGATCTGACAGAATCAACTGTACATTGTAAGGGATCGAAATTCTCCCTTTTGTTCACCCACAGGATTAGATGCAACCTCTGAATAGGGAAATGTAACTTTTCTCAGTATCATATAGCAATGAAGGAAAAGATAGAATAATGTGTGTTCATCCATGGGGTATGCCCAAAGTAGTTCAGAACTGTTTTGTTTGTTTTTTTTTGCCTGGGCATTGATATCGTTTTTGGGAAATTGAAAGAAATTTTATTGGACTTAGGAGTACTTATCTATCTCATCACAAACTTGTGAAATTCCGTTTCCTTGTGTATTTGCATATCTTCCTCGCCACCATGTCAATTTCAAATTCTTTTCTGCATGTTGCATAATATGATCTGACTTGATCATTTACTTCTCTAATCCAGTTCTATGTGTCCTTTCATATATCACTAAAATAGCACAGACTTTTAGCCTTCTTTATTTAGTGATATCTGGGGCATTCTAACATTGATATTATAATTGTTCTAATTTTTATTACCTGAACTCTTAGAAAGCATGGCCACAATAGTCACAATGTTAAACATTAAATTAGCATTTGATGCAAATCGATACAAAGCACAGCAGTTAATCCACAGGCAAAGTCAAGGATGGACTGTTAAAACTCGTGATTACAACACTTAAATTGCACTTTCATGATATGATGCTGTTTAGACCTCAGAGCCACAAATACTCTGCATTTTTATTTTATAAATTTTGCTTTATATTTGCATAAATAAATGATTCATTCAGGTAGTTTGTAGCATCCAATAAACTATTTGCCCAATGTTGTCTTCAAATCTTTAACTCTTGCAACATGAAAATAGTTTATGCCTTTTAATATCAGTTCTTTCAATTTCTACTTTTCAATTTTTAGTCATGGCTGAAGCCCAAAGTTTCCTCTTTACTCTGTAAACTGAAAATGCATCTGGGAATTCTGTAGGTGGCACACTATTAGATATAGTTTAGCTGTGATTAAAATGATTATACTTAGTATATTTAAAATCAGTGATGGCACAACAAAATATGAAAACAGGATCTAAAGGTATTCATGAAATATAATAACCGTGGGATAATTTCATGTCAATCAGACAGTAGGGAAGAGACGAGAGACATGCTAAGTTAGGCTCAGATCAAATAATTAAATTGCAGAGGATGTCAGACAGCTCTCTCCGAGTTTGTATGAGCAGAAATAAGTTTATGATTTTCCTCCATGGAAAAATAATGAGAATTTCAAAGTCTCCTCCTGGCTATGTGTATTTTACATAAATACATAATGCAAAAGAAGAAGTAAAGTCAGGTACATTTTAGTACATTCAAAGGCCAAATTATGGGGCATTTGAAGACCTGTAAATATATAAAAATTTCTCTCTCTCTCTCCTTTCTTTTTTATCCTATCCTCCCTCCTGTCCTTTCTTCCTTCCTCCCACCCTCTCTCCCTTCCTTCCTGCATTTATCCTTCTTTTAGGGTTTTAATGAGAAATTTCTTATTTATGAGCTTACAGGGAGTGAAAATTCTGATTTTGTCCACTCACCATCTATGTAAACCCAATCCAATCTGTAAAAGTTAAACTCATTGATCCCAATGCACAGTCTTATAGGTTAGGTGTGCACACTTCAACTACCACCATAGATTTATAAAGAAGGCATCATTTTCAGATTCTATAAGGCACGCACCATCTTGTGACATCACTAACAATTGTGTCCCAACATTCTCTATATCTGCAAACATGGAAGTACCTAATTTGGTACAATAGCTCCTCAATAAAAGTTTGTGGAATTGAAATGAATTATAAGGAAGAGGGTCATTTGTGATCGGTACATAGTAGGATTCAAGAATCATGTGTTGACTCCAAAAGAGGGAAAATCAACAGTTTATTTTTGTTGTTGTTTTTACATTTTATATAAATGGAATCATACAATATGCAGTACTTTGTGACTGGTTTCTTTCATTTAGCATAATGATTTTTTTTGTCTGATATTAATATAGTGTGGTATTACCATATATTAGTTCAGTTTCCAAGAAAAACAATCTTATGTATGCAAGTTTACCCATATTCGTATTTCACATGCAGTATTACTATGCTAGCCATTTCCATGTTACAGTTTTTAGCTTTCCTTTTAGTAATATACATGACCTTAGACTTTCCCTTTAAACCACTGTCATGCCCATATAACAGTACTGCTAGTTACAGACATTATGTTGGGCTTTCATCTTTTCTATTCATTTCCAAAGATTAACAAACATCCTTTATGCCAATATTGCACAAGTTATCCTTCAGCTTTCCATTCTCTAACATCATTCTATTTTCTAGTGACCCATATTCAAGTTATTAACACCATGAGTTTACACATTATATTTATTTCATAGTAGTGCGATCATACAGTATTTGTCTTTTTGTGTCTGGCTTGCTTCACTCAATATAATGTCCTCCAGGTTCATCCATGTTGTCATGTTTCACAACTTCATTTCTTTTTACAGCTGCATAGTTTCCATCGTGTGAATAGACCACAGTTTACTTATCCATTCATCAGTTGATGGACACCTGGGTTGTTTCCAGCTTTTGGCAATGGTGAATAATGCTGCTATGAACAATGGTGGGCAGATGTCTGTTCGTGTCACTGCTCTCAGTTCTTCTGGGTATATACCCAGTAGTGGTATTGTTGGGTCATGTGGCAAGTCTATATTCAACTTCTTTAGGAACTGCCAAAGAGTCCTCCACAGTGGCTGTATATTCCTACCAATAGTGAATAAGTGTTCTATTACTCCACATCCTCTCCAACACTTGTAGTTCTCTGACTTTTTAATAGTGGCTAATCTAATAACTGTGAAATGATATCTCATTGTAGCTTTGATTTGCATTTCCCTAATAGCTAGTGATGCTGAATTTCATGTGTTATGTTTTTTATACAAATCAATTTTATTGATACATATTAACAGAGCATAGAATTTATCCAAAGTGTACAATCAATGGTATTTGGTATAGTCACATGGTTGTACATTCATCATTTCAATCATTATTAAAAACTTTTCATTAATTCAATAATAATAAACAAAAAACAGACAAACAAACAAATGAAAATTCCTCACCTCTCAATCTGTGTTTCCCCTGTTATACTTGCTGCTATTTCTGGCTATTCTTGCACAATTATTTATTTGTTTATTAAGCAATTTTATTGAGAAATATTCATATACTATATGATCTATCCAAAGTGTATAATCAATGGCTTATTTTTTAGCTGTTAAAAAAGCCTTTTATTGTAAAATTGTAAAGTAGAAAAACAGATTGAAAGAAATTACACATTTTAAAAGAGAGTGCCTTTATCTCTGTTTCTCTTACTGTTTACTAACCTTTTACCATAAGCTTGGTCAGTTTTAATTGGTGCTCCTAGATATCAGTCTATAATTTATTCTACTTTCCTCTTTCTCACTTTTTTCCCTTTCATTTTTTAGTTTTATTATTCTTAATTTGTCAAGACATATAACGTAAACACATTCTTCTACCCTTGTTTTAGACTCAGTTCAATAATTATATATATGAAATACCATCTGTCTGTTTGCCAACATTTTCCAAACCATTCTTGGCTGAATAAAGCTAGCAGGTTGCTCAAAGAAGATAAATTGTACAGTATTCTCTGAGTTCCTGCATGCTTACAATTGTTTTTCAATAACATCAGTACCTGATAGAAAATCCTTGTTCAAACTTAAGGTTTGTTTTTTTTTGTAAAATGCTGCTCCATTTTTACCTTGATTTGTATATATTTTTTGAAAAGTCCCATTCCAGTGAAATTATCTTGTCTTTTTAAGTTATTTCACCTTTTTTTTTCTGGCCTGGAGGCCTGAGGATATTTTCTTAGCCCTTGAAATCTAATCATTTTATTAGGAAATATTTCAAAACTGATTATTGCCTGCCAGCTTTTACAGACACTTGGTGGGTCTTTCAATGTGTAGATTCAGGGCTTCTATTAGATCAGAAAATTTTCTTTTAAACATTTCTTCTGGTCCAATATTGTGATTTTATTTTTTCAAGACATATTATGGTAATTTTTCCTTTTTTCCAATTCAACCACTTTCTGTCTGACCCTTTCTACTTTTACTCTATCTCATTTTCATTCTATTTTCTCTCTATAAGCTTGCTTGTTTAATTTTCTTTTATGTTTATTGTCACTTGGTTACTGTGTCAGTTTGAGATTATTTATGAATTCCCAAAAAATAAAAAAGGATTATGTTTGTAAACTGTTCTGTTCCTCTAGGTGCGATCCTCTTTGATTGTATTAGATTCATGTGAAGTGTCTTTGATTAAATTACCTTTTAAGATTAGGGTTTGTTTTTTTTTATCACCACCCCCCTCCCCGTTGTTTGTGCTTGCTGTCTGCTCCCTGTGTCCATTCGTTGTGCACTCACTGTGGGAGAGAGACGTTCAATTGCTTGAGTCACCTCTGCTCCCTGCTTTGTTGTGTCTCTTATTGTTTCCTCTTTGTTGCATCATCTTGTTGCATCAGCTCACTGCGCTAGCTCATCATGCCAGCCCATCACACCAGCTTGCTGTCTTGCTCATCTTCTCTAGGAGGCACCAGGAACCGAATTCAGGACCTCCCATGCAGTAGGAGGCCACCCAAATGCTTGAGCCACATCTTCTTCCCAAGTTTAGGGTCTTGATTTGACCATGTCAGCAGGGTGTGATTCAGGGCTGAGTCCCTGCCCCCTTGGTGGGCTGATATAAATGGGCCACTCACTCAAGAAAACACACAGAGGAAGAAAGAGAGCTCTAAAAACACAGCAGATCCTGTGGGCCAAGGAGAGATGAGTGATTCACCTGATAGTTTACAGCAAAAGAGAACAGAGCAGCTGATAAGGTCTGGAAAGAAATTATCCCTATGCCAGAGTGATACAGGAAGCCCTGAGAGATGAGCCTTATGCCAGCCTACAGCTGAGATGGGAAGGAGCTGGGCCCATGGAGCCTTAAGAGGAAGAAGGAAGGAGAGACACAGCAATTGCCTGCCATCTTGCTTCAACACGTGGCAAAAGACTTTGGTGAGAAAGCAACCTTGAGTTGTCCTCTTTATGGCCTTGTAACTGTACTCTTCAACCAAAAGTAAATGCCCTTTATAAAAGCCAACAGATTTCTGGTACTTTGCATCAGCACCCCTTTGGCCAACTAATACTGCTACCTTATAATTTTATCTTCATATTGAATATAATCTTGCGTTTTTCTTCTTCCATATCTTTTAAATTAAACAGTTCATTTGATTTCTTCCTGTTTTTGTCTATTTCCATGTTTAAGTTTTGAATATCAGATTCAAATTGTTTTGCATACCCCAAGGATTATATTAAGATATTTAATTTAATTTAGAGAATGATTTTGATGGACTGAATACTGGCCCCCAAACATGTCTATGTTCTAATCTCCAGAATTTGTGACTGTTGACTTATTTGGGAAGAGGGACTTTACAGGTGTGATTATGTTAAGTACCTTTAGATGGGGAAATTATCCTGGATTATATGGGGAGGTCCAAAATTTAGTAGCAAGTGAATTTGCAAAAGAGAGGCAGAATGATATTTGGCGACAGAAGAGGAAGTAGGGGTTGTGACAATGGAAGCAAGAGATTGAAGTGATGAGAAGAAGAGGTCATGAGCCCTGGTATTCAGGCAGCTCCCAGATAAAAAGGCAAGGAGAGCCTCCAGAAGGAACCAGTTCCATCAACACCTTTCTATTAGCCCAGTGAAATGGATTCAAACTTTCTGGCTTCCAAAAGTGTAAAACAATAAATTTTCTTTGTTTTAAATCAACAAATTTGTGTTAATTTGTGGCAGAAGTTATAGGACATTAATTCAATGATACTTTAGGTTTCTTCTGCTTTGTGGTCGGTTTTGAGAGGAAAAATTTCATTATCCAAAATGTTTTGATTCACATATTTTGTTTTCTCCTTATACTTATTTTGTGTAGATGCAGTCTGCTTTTTTTCATTATTATTCACTTGTGCACAATGTTCAGTATTTACTCATAATTCAACATTTTAATTTAGTATTTAAATATTAATTCTGATCCACTTTGGTTTTCTTTTTCAGGGACTTCAATTGTATGCATATTGGCACTTCTCTAGTAAAAAAATCCCCTAGTTACCCTCATGTATGTTTGAAAAACCACAGCCATCATTCTGCATTCCTGCCATAGCATTATTTAGATAATTATTTTATTCTTCTTTCTTTTTTTCCTCTTCTCATGATCCTCCTCCTTCATCTCCTGCTTATTTATCTTCTTTCCTTAACTCTACAAACATTTTCCTTTTCTTTTCATGAAATACTATGATAGTGTTTACATACTATAAAATTTCACATGGGAAAAAGTTACTACTTGATAAAAGTCATTAGGGTGTAATATGATGCTGTTATGTAGTATCTCCTTTGAATTTACCAAACGCTCCTATTCTGGCCCTTCGTCTTAGACTACATATTCTAAAATGTCTGCATACTTCTTTGTGACAAAACTATGCCATCTGCTGTAGTGGTAAAATCAGACAGACCTGAGTTTGAGTTTGATCTCCAATACTAATCACCTAAGAGATCTTGTTCAACTGATTCAATTCTCAATGTCAGTTTTCTCATTTATAAAAGGGGGGATGGTATCCATGTTTTGAGATTTGTTGTGAAAATTCAATGTGGTAATGCTTATAAAGCACTTCACTCATCTATAAAATGGCAATGTCCATTTCACTAGAGATTAAATGATGATCAAATGAGATAATACATGGAAAGTACTTAGCATAGTTCTGGGCACATAGTGCATGACAGATTGATGTCTGCTTCCATATCACTTACAATAGTTTAACTTGCACAAAAAATAAATGTCATCTCAGAGACAAAATAACCTCAATCCAGCATTTACAAACTTGGCTCCCTACTGAGTCTAGTAGGTGCCAAACATTATAGATGACTACCATCTACTATAGAGTAAACAAGGAACCAGCCTAAAAAATAATGCTGCACTTTCATATTGAGGATACACACACACACACACACACACACATGCATATATACACATATATGACATGTTTGTTATTACATCCATTTCATTTTATTAGATATCGTTGTGAATACTTTCTTCTGCATGAACCAACCTAAAGACACATTTAAAAATTGTATTTTAAAAGGAAACATTCAGCCCTAGCATACAATCAAATATAGAGTATAAAAAACCGACCTAACTCTTAAAAATGCCAAGTAAAAACTCTTTCTTTGTCAAAGCAACTATAGAATCTATGCAATACATACTACTAATAAACTAATGTACTCTTGATCTTAAAATGTTTCCTTGCCAATTTATGGTTGGTTGTTATTTTTTTCACCTTTTTGCTTCAAACTTCTAATAGCAATGTTTATAAAAATACTATACCAGGTTTGCATAATCATATGTCTTACCACATAACTCCCAAGAACTAATAACGAATCAAAACATATATGCATATAATTTTATCTCGTCATTTTATCCTGTCAACAGCCATCCATTATAGAAATTTCCAGTCTACTGCTGAGTAAACTAAGACTCAAAGAAGTTCTGTGACTTGCCCAAAGTCTCATATTAGAACAAAAAGGAATAAAATAGCTGAGATGTCACTAATGGCCTGCTTTTCAACTTGAGATTACAAAGCCTTTGGAAGTACCAGTTTGTATTTATCAAACGGTGCATAATTAGAGACAGCAAACACATCCTTTCAGGCTGTAGCAGGGTGAAGCAAGATTTTCCACACAACTATCCATTTGCCCAGCTGAACGCTTATATTCATTTTTTACAGAAATAATTATTCCGTCTAGGTGGAGTTGGGTTAGTGAAATCATCACTGGGGTGTGAGTAGGGGGACGTCTTCCTGGCACCAGTGTAGTGCTTACAGATCTTACACAGAATGTGTGCAGATTTTACAGGCATTAAAACACCATGGCTCTCCTGTTCCACTGCAGGCAAAAAAGAAAACACAGGCAATGTGATGTAGAGCTAAATTTGATCACTGAAAGATCCAAGCATTTGGAGTTTGATACATGTCTAACAGTACATGGAAGTAAGGTCAATTTGCATGGTATGCTATATACCAGTAAATGAACTTTAATAATGTTATTTTGTTAATGCCATGATCTGTCGACTGTGGATCCTACTCTCTAAATAGAAAAAAAATTTTTTCATTTAGTGAATTTTCAGTTTTTCAAAAGAGCCAAACTTAAAATTTTCCACACCATTTTCTATTTTCGGGAATTTCCACTGACACTATAGAAATGGCATGCCACTAACACTGAAAACAAACAAATAGAAAATAATTTAATCCGTGTCATGCCCAAATCCTTATATTATTTTGTGTTGGAAAATACTGCTTATTATATCCAGAGACAATTGGAATTTTGACTCAGAATTGGGAGGGGCTACTTTAAGCATTCTAAGGCGAAATAAGGTTGAAGCACATCTCCTTTACTTCCACAGGTACAGTAGGCTTGGTCCTTAAGGGATCATGAAGTCCCCCTGTTTCACTTAAAACAGCCACTAACTTTTTGGCTCACCCCTCTGTAAGTTACGAGTTTAGGCAGGGCACAGAGGAGGTGGATTGCTTCTATTGTACAGTGCTCAGGGCTTCAGCAGGTGAAGCCCCGTAGCGGGAAGCTGTCTGTGGCTGCTCCACTAGGCTATGTATCTGGGGCCACAGTTTTGTCTTTTGACAAGTTCACTTTATTCTCTTCCCTGAATGGCCCCTCCATGTGGCTCAACTGAGCCTCCTCACAGTATGGTCATCCCAAGAGGGACGCTCTAGATAGCAAGCTTCAATGTTCAAGCATTTATCTGCTGTGTCTTTCTTGCCAGGTGGCCAAAGCAAGTCACATGGCCAAATCCAGAGTCAGAGTGGGAGGGACTGCTCAAGGGGTGAGCATGGCAGGTACGGTTCACTGAGGGCCGCCAATATAAGTCTACCTTACCGTCATATAGATTTCTGTAAAAGAAAATAAAAGTTAAAACTCGATCTTTGGTTAGAACTCTATCTTTCAGTCCATAAAGCCACAGAATTTTTTTTTCTTTCACTTTTCAAATGACCAGTTACTTAGAAACTCTAATGCAATAAAGTCAGGTATGGCAGAGCTGTAGAGGCTGAGGAGAGGCAGGTGCCCATAGGTGTGTCCCATCATCTCCTTAATGGGTCCTGATAATTATCTTCACCAACCTTGATGAAACCCTTGGGACTGGGGAACGGGCCTGGATAATCCCTGTTCTGTACAACGTCAATGATTTAGACACCCCCTACCTCTTTAATCATTCACTCCTGACTTGCAATCTTCTCCTGACTTGCAGGGACCTACATTTATTTCCGTAGCTGGACTTTTACACGTTGCCTTTTTTCCACAAAATGGAAATTCTGAAACACTCTGATGGTATTTTGTATTCCATCTGTTTTCCTAACCTTTTTAGCTTTGGCTTTGGGCATCATTTCCCCAGACTCAGAGAAGATTCTTATTCTACCCCAAGCTCAGGGAAACAGGAAAATAAAAACAAAACCCAGCTTTCTCCTTCCCTGACCTCAGAATCTCCCTCCATCCTGTTGGACATAGTCCTTCAGCCAAGCTTAAGTGTAAACAATATTCATCATTTTAGGGGAATAAGATAAGTATACATATAATT
>JAQZBX010104917.1:0-10906 GCA_029593785.1 Cabassous unicinctus
TTTGGCCGATGGGTCATTAGCAAATGGATGTAAGCAGAAGCTTGAAAAATGCTTGAACACTGGGACTTCCTCTCTCTTGTTGCTTTTGGAGTCCATGAGAAGAAAACTGGGCTAGCCTGATAGTTATTAGTGACACATGGCCCAGCTGACCCTGTCACCTCAGCCAACAGCCAGTCATGTGGATAAGGCAAGCCAGAAGCAACCCTCCCCCACCTGACCCGGCAGCTGTCTGCAGCCAAGTAAGCCCAGGAAAGGCCCACAGAAGAACCCTGCCCAAACTCCTGACCCACAGAATTGTGAGCTAATAAATGACTTTTGTGTTAAACCTCTAAATCTGGGGGTGCTCTCTTATGTCACTTCTTATCACTAACTTTTTTCCAGCCAGTGCCCTAAACATTGGCAGTTCTGTTTTTCTTAACTACTATTGGTTTCAATAGGTTGAATTTTGTAAAATGTAGAAATATCAGGTGACAGTAAGCACAGTCTTTTTGACAATTTAAATGAAACATGAGACTATTTCTAGAACTAATGATTATTTTTAAAAACAATGCATGATATTGAATTTTATGGTTAATTTACTCATTACAGATAATTTATTCTTTGAATTAAGTTACATTACAAATACAACTTTCAGAATATAATAGTAGATTTTAAATTTAGCGTATTTCAAGAATCAGGGCATATTTCAGCTCCTGAAAGTACTATAATGATTTTTGGCTTATCCCTCTAATTAGAACATCACTAGAATAAGATAACTGTGCAGTGAACTGAAAAAATATGGAATTTAATTCTCCCACTTGTAAAACACATAAAAAACAGAATGGTTAGTCATATACATGAAGCTTGTATTTGCCCACGGACATCTTTGAGGCATAAATGCATTTTGAGAAAGAAAAAAAAACACTTAAAAATAGATATAGAGAAAGAAGAGGTTGTGATCATTTTTTAAATAAAGGAAATACAGTTTTGTTACAGAACAAAAGAGAGTGGGATTCAGTCGAGTGGGTTATTGGGGTTGGCTCACACTCCTCGCAAGAAGCTGGGTTCACTATTTAGTTCGCTGCTGTATTCCTAGCACCTAACATCGTGTTGGACCTGTAGTACATGCTCAATAAGTATTTCCTGAATGAGTGGATGAATGAATGAATGATCTCTTGAGATCCTTCTTGCTCTAACCTATTTATGTTATGATTTTTATTTTTGTACCACATATACTTTTTCAAATAGAACGATTTTAAAGTTTAAAGACTATTTAAAGCTTCCAAAATATCGCTTTTTCTTTACCTGAGAATTTGGGGCACCCTGAGAAAATAAGGGGACAGAGGACATGTTCCTTGAAGTACAGGTAAGTGGTCAGTGGCCATAAGGTGTAGAACCTCCTCCACTGTGTTTCTTCTGAATGGTTCTGAATATTATTATTTAAAAAAATAATAATTAGGAAAGAAGAAAAATATATATTCACTGGTAAAATTTGGAAAACATAAAAATATAAGGCAAAAAATAACAATTACCCACAATGCCAGCCCTGCTAACATTTTGGCACATTTCCTCCCACAGATAAATGGTTAGATAAAATCATCTTAATTTAGCCCAATATTTCAAAAGTTCTCAGACTATTCAAATTTTCTACTTTTTGAGAATCAGTATGGTATAGAGGTTATGATTTCAATCTCTTGACATAGACAGACGCAGGTTGAATATTCACCATTTACTCCCTGAATTTGCATGGCCAAGTTATTTATAAGTATCAGTCCCCTCATTTGTAAAATAGTGATCATAATACAAATCACAATAATTATTATTACTCATAAAATTTCTGTCATGATTGAATGATGTAATACATATTACATGCTCAGCACTGTGCCTGCCACATATCACTCAATAATGTCATTATTATTATAATTGTAATAATATCATCATCATCATCATTACTACTATTATTTTAAGGTAGTGGAGCAATTTTAGTAATTTTTATTTTCACAGAGTTAGTTGTGATTATGATTACTCTGGTTTTGACTATTCTTATAATGAAGAATAGTCTGCTCATTTATACTTCCCCAGAAATTCAGTGAATCCATCTTGCTTTTTAAGAATTGTACCTAGTGTCGGGATTTTAAGATTTAGTTGTCCACGACCAGAAACTTTGTTAATCCCTGATGCTGTCTCTACTCAGACCTCTCTGACCTTCGCCTTGTGGCTCTCGGTTTCCTTCTCTAGGCAGCCCGCCTCTGCCCACTGCACTTCTCTCTCTGTACTCTCCTTGGGTGTGCCACTCTCAGAGTTTCACTATGACCACTCTACACGTCTGACTTCTCCCTTGGGCTTTGGACCTGTAGTTGTTGTCCTGCCAGGCATCACCAACTGGATGTCCAGTGGGTCCTCAAACACCATTTGCCCTCCAACCTTTCTGTCTTCATGACCGAAGATGACACCTTCCACCCAGTTGTCTGAGCCAGAAACCTAGCAGTCCTGTTGGGCCCACTCCTCCTTGAACATTCCATATTTGACAAGTTGTGGTGTCTTGAATCTGGTTTCTTCCCTCCTGCCGCTATTCCAGTTCAGTCCCTGGCCTTTGTAGACCGGACCCCTGTGGTAGCCTCCTAATTGTTCTCCCTGCGTCTGGTTGTAAAGCCATCCGTACTCTGTTCCAGCTGGGGAACCTCTGGAGCTTTCCACTGGGAACTCCCCCAAGTTCCCCATCACGTACACCAGGCAGGGTAAAGTCAATGCCTTGCATGACGTTCAAGGCTTCCTCGACCTGCTATGAACTCTTCGCTACTCCTTCCCTTATACTTTGATGGCGACCAATGGGCACGTGCATGTGTGTGCACACACACACTCACACAAACACACACTCTGCTGCTCCGTCCTCCATGCCTTGGAACATCCTGTTCCCTCTGACTAAAATGTCTTTCACATCTTTCTCCTTGCAAAAAACTCCCAACCCTGACTTTAGACTTAGCTTCAGTGTCATCTTCTCCAAGAAGCTTTTCCTAAACCCAGCATTAGGCTAAGTCTTCTTCTGTGCCCACCACTTTAAGATAAAAGTATCTATGTGTTTCTATCTCCCTGACGCGGCTGGAGCTCATCAAGGGATAAGACTGTGTCATATTAGCATTTGAACCCCCGGCACATAGTAAACTCTCAATAAATGTTGGTGGAACCAAAATGAACTTTCTGTGTCCATCTACAGGATTACAGACATAAGTTTTAGTCTCTACAGGATTACAGATGTAAGTTTTAGTTATCATGAAAGCTAACTTTGATCTTTGTTACCAGAAGGATGCTCCAAATAGTTGTGATTAGTGACAAGTAAGAAGTGAAGTAGGTCAAAACTGAAGGTTGAATGTTTGGTATTTTCATAAAAGAGATGTATATGAGAAAGGCCTCAGTCTTCAGAGTGAAAAGTTCCTTATTCTGGTGCATAGTAACGTCCACTCAGTAATAAAATATACAATAGGATTTAGTTATGAGATATTACCCCATTCCACTATCCAAGAACCCACAATTATCATAGAGAACGTACAAAATTTAAATATAGAAGTAAGCTTGTAAGAATTTAATCACCAGAGAACAGAAAGGCACCCCACCAAGTGTGGAAACAGATAATATTTTATTTTTTGTTGTAGATCGAAGACACCCTTGGTGACGTTGTGCACGTTCACCTGTTTGAGACTTGAAGCAGTCCTCTGTCTGCTTAAGGAGAACACGCCATAGCCACCTCCGGTAGATACCAACACCATCGAGTGTAACCAAGTCCTTGATCAATTTTATAAAATTGAACTTGTAACTTCCAGACTCACCAAAAAATTGTTTGGGCAAATACCATGCCAAAAAGTAAACATTTAAGTTGATTATGGAACCCGTGTTCCCAAAATAAGGGGAGGAAACACTTTCTGCATCTAGCGGCTCTTCTTGCTCCCATTCCATGCATATAACACAGGATTTGGAGGTAGCCCTCCGAAATATGAGCTGAAAGCTTCCTCGGAAAGCAAATCTTTCCCACATCCTTCCCTGCAGTTCCTCTTTAAGAGGTGTCAGCATGGCTGAAAGAATGAAGTGGCTGCACATTGTTTGGCTGTGCTATTATGTGCTTAACATTTCCATAACAAAAGTGCCACTCGACTTCTCCCCGATTAATGCAGCTCGAGGGCTCTTGTCGTCCTTTAATAAAACATTGTTGAAATCATTTATTTAGAGCCCCTGGTTACTAGTGGGAGAATGACCATCTTTGTGCCAAAATATAGTGTATACAGTCTACTATTTTGTAGTAGAACATTCTGTTATTTAAGAAATTGATTAAATGGATGCTTTGGAAGGTATTTATGCTAATAGCACATTACTTATGTCATTTGGATAGTCAAGGGTGAGCCTTTTCAACTGTCTACCAGAGGCAATCCCTCAAGGAGAATACAGTAAGGTCCGTCCAACTTTACTTAACTTCCAAGGCAGCGAGACCCACTGGAAATGCAACGTGGCATCTGAAACCCATGCTCCCCAACAACCTGGCTTTGGGTAGCTGGAAGAAACAGGGTCAGTTGACAACATTTCTGATGTTCCTTGGCAGGAGAGGTCAGAAGCATTTAATGTCTACTTTTCCTTTTGCAGGTTTGAAAAGGGATGTAGGAGGTTATGCTAGAGAACGTCTACAAGGAACCCAATAAGCGAATTATGCACAACCAAGGCTTAAAAGTTTAAGGATTTTCAATCCAGCATTCGATGTCTCTAAAAGTTCTCTTGGCATTCCCTCCATCCCCCTTTTTAGGCTATACTACAAAACCATTGCTGGGCTGGGATGAGAGTGTGAATGGGCATGGTGGTAAGGAAGGGAAGCCCCATGGCATACGGTTTCTCTTGAGACCTCGAGGTAAAGACTTACCTGGTTCCAGGTCTAGGTTTTATCCACATGGATTCCATCTAGAGAGTTGCGTGATGCCCCACGTGTGTTAGAGAGTGGCTGTCCCTTAAGTTTGTGTCAGGAGCTGCTCCCTTGCTTGTGGGTATGTGTGAGGGCCCTGCCCTAGGAGAAGGATGGTGCAAGAATTTACTTCCCTACCGCGATTTTTTCACTTTACATACATGTATTGCTCACACACATTGCTAGATATTGTTAAAAATAAACAGAGACCTTATGTTATGTCTATCATTGTGGTTATATACAAAAGCTTTGCTGTGTGCTTGGACGAGCAGTGAAGCTTGAACCTCCTTCTATTTACTGTATGGTCACTGTCAGTTCAATGAACTGCCTCCTTGTTCTCGACCATTGTCCCACACTCCCTTAAACATTTGTCACTGAAGTGCCTCCAAAGACAAATAAACTGTCACTGAGAATTCAAACCTGCTAACTGGGGAAATGAAAAAAGGCGGCGAGGACCCATGGGTTTACGTGAGATCCCAAAGTTGAGTTCCCCTCCTCCTGGAAGACTTCTCTTACAAGTGGGGTGCTTCTGGAAAATCCCCAGGAAAAGCCAGAGATATCTTTTCTTTCATGAATACTTCTGGGCATTCTCCATGAGATTTGTGAGACTGCCAAATGCCCCCAATTCCAAAAGGCTCTCCTGAAAGCATGAGATATTACAGATGTCAACATCTGTAAGAAACCTCCCTGCCTGGGAGCAGATGGAACCTACAGTCCCATAAGCAATAGCCTTCAGCCCTCCCATCCCAACAAACTGTTCTAGAATCCAGTAGATTTGTAGGGGGAAGAGGGAGGTCCTGGGGTTCCCGTGTATAATTGCCTAAATTAAAAAGAACCACCGATCAATGTTCACTTTCTTCAAGGAAGAAAGCATAAAGACTCGTGTCCTCGCTCCCCAAGAGGGAACTATGTTGATTTATTCCAGGCAGATGCTTTTGACAGGACCCCGTAAAATCAAGTCGTGAGTTTATTGTAGCAGTTAATTATCGGGCCTTTTCTAGTGCTAACTCGCTTTTTACTTCTTCCTAGGGAAAAACTGGGCCTTTTACTTGTGACAAAGACTCAACTTTTAGTCAACAAAGTGTTAAAGTAGGAGATGATTTAAATATTTTTATGGACAAGCCCAGAAGGATTGCTAACTCATGGTTTCATAAAAGAAAGCTGATTTCCTTTACAAGTGCCTTGGAATACCCTTTGTACTTCTCCCAAAGAAACAACGCTTTCAGCTTTGTTTTAACAATATGTTTACTCAACCATTCAGGTGACAGGGGAGCCCAGCCACACACCAGCCTTAGAGGTAACTTGCTTGATATCTTATGCATATAAGAATCTTGGTTTTAGTGCCACAAAGAGTACCTCAAGCTCTCCATAAAAGTTGGGAAAAGAGCAAGTTAAAGGCAAAAGAAACCTAGAAAGTAGGGGGTGAGAGCGGGTGGAGAAAGCTGGAAGGGGGCAGAGCTTTGTTAATTACTTTAGGCAGCAAAGAAATCTGGTTATGTTTTCTCAGAACATGTTAATATCAAATAAAGAGACACGAGATCTTGCTAATCTGTCGACCCCTCAGACAAAGTTTATTTGTGGTGACTTTTAAACTCCTGACTTGCCTTCCAATCACCGCGTTTAAAATGAAAAGCTTTAAATAAACACCAGGAATAGAAGATAAATAAACTTTTTTTCCCCCTTGCAAGTGCCTAGCTTGGCGAGGTTCAGGCTCAAATCCCCAGAGGACAGAGCGCTCTCTTTTGTGTTAATGTTTAAAAGATTTTCCAATGCCGGAGTTTATTCCTACTGCAAACATTTCTATTTACAAGGTCAAGTGTATCAGCACTCGACACAGCTTAAGAGTGTAATTATTTATCTAAGGGCGTTTGAGTGTAGATCAGTAGCTCTGGCAGGAACCCAGCCTTCAGCCCACTGCTAAACAACCAACTCCTCACAATATTACAAGCTCTGGTAATTGTCCTTCTCCCCAGTGTGTTTACTTTCACCCCGCCTGAGTGTTTTGTAACCAAATTTTGTACTTTTTCACCACAACTGTGAAAATGACTTTGAAGGAGTAAGTATTGTAGGTTTCCTAAGACCTATTGGTAACAGATGTTATTGGCATGTTTGAATGTATGAGAATGTCTAGGAGCCAGAGGGGGTAATCCTGGTGGTGGGGGCTACCAGCGGAAAGGGGGTGGAGGGAAATGAGATGTCTGGGTTATCCAAATTATATCAAGGCACTCATATCAAGACACTATTCTGTGAATTCTCTCAACAAAACTTAAAAGTGGATGCCAGTCAATTATGTCTTTTTAACCGCCTCATTTACAGATGTTCAACTGTTCATTAAGTTAAAGGCAGAAATAATAGTCCTTATTTCTTGTCTTGTACTGTATGCTAATTTCAGTTGATGGGTGATAGATTCCCAGTGCCCCCTCCATTGCCCTCCTCACCCATCATTATTGGGTTAACCACAATGGAACTCTGGGAAGTAACTTCACCATATTCATTATTTAAAACTCTTTACTGATGTGTACACCTTTTAATGAGACAAATAACAACAACAAAATACACAAAGCCATAGTTATTTAAAACATAACTTTTTTTTTTAAAACAATGTCTATAAAAATACAATGTTTAAGGCAGTTTGGAAATGCATTTATACATTTCTACAATGTCCATAAATTCTTTTGAAAATAAGAATGTTAACTTCAAATCTATAAAATACACTGTACATTTAGACTGTCCTATATAGAGCACACTTCACAATGGACTGTGGTCTGGATCCCTGGTGACAAATGGTCTCTGTACATTTCAGAGGGAAAAGGTGTAACATGGATGTGGATTTAAAACTTAATTTCTTTTTAAAAATAAATTATTTCTGAAGCATACAATTTATAAAAATTCTATATACAAAGTACAGCAACTGGTAACAAATCCCAGTTTTAAATACATCTTATATACGATTTACCAGAGTTTAGCACCCTGATAGGGGCAGAGGCTATATAGTTCCTCCGCATATTTGTACATACAATTTCTTGATGTAAAGAACAAAAATGACAACCACACAAACATTATAAAGAGGCTTTCATAGATGACAGTGCAGAGCTCTTTTAAATAAAAAGTTGCATTGTTCGACACCACTAGCAACTCTTTAGATCAGCATTTACTGACCCTTACTCCTAAGAAATGTGCTAAGTGATCAGAGTGGTAGGAATGAAACTAAGGTCAAGGGCTCAACGTTATCCAAAACTAATTCAGGAATATTAACCCTTCCCCTTCCCCCAAGAAGACCCACCCCCACCCCCAGTGTTACTGACAATTCTGGACGCTGATACCAAGAGTAAATGAATGAATCGGTGAAACTTTAACCTATTTACTTACGATTGCAATGTCCTCACTGGCCACCTCTGGTCAATCAATAAAAAATCGATACCGGCACTTGTTTTCCCCCTCGGAGGAAAAACGCTCATCAACAGACAGTCCCTTTGCAAACTAAATCCTCCTTCAAATCCCCTGCCCGGCCCCTGGAGAACCGAAACTGTTAAGGCCCCAATGGTCAGCACCCTTCCCTTCAGAGTCCAGGGCAACGGTTCTGTCCCCCTACCCCATGGCCCATGTCATCACCGGCGTCCCGAAATCTACAGCTAGGCCAGTTTCTGCAGGGCAGACGAGTTGGAAGTTTCTGGATCCTGGAATGGGGTTGGGGGAGGATGTCCAAGAAGTCACGCTTAGGAAAGGAAATGGGGGAAGAAGTGCCAGGAGTCGTGGCGGGGAGACCACCTATGCAAAGTCTACTTTGAAAAAGTTTGGGGAAGTATCCCCAACCACCCCATCTATCGGTCCCCAAGTCGTGTGGCAAGCCCGGAACACAGGTGACCGGGCGCAGGAGCGAGCCGGAGAGCGCGCGCGAGAGCGGGGTCCCGGGCCTCCCGAGGCCGACGGCGGGGGGCGCGAGGGCTAAAAGAGCGGCCCGAGCAGCAGCAGCAAGATGGAGGCGAGCGGAGTCCAGGTGCCTCCGGGAGCCGAGCGGTCGCCGCCGCTCCTGCGCCCCGGCCCATAGGGCAGGTCCCCACGGCCGCCCGCCACAGCAGCGCCGCCGCCCGGGCGCGGCGGGTGCGGGACGCCGTCGTCGTCGTCCAGCGGCTGCTCGCCGCCCGCGCCCCCGGCGCGCTGCTCGTCGTCGTAGTCCTCGTCGTAGTAGTCGTCCAGGCCCCCGTCCGAGCCGCTGCTGCCCGGGCCGTTGCCCAGCTCGGCGCCGAAGCACAGGCGGGCCATGTTCTCCTTGACCGACTCGCAGATGGGCCGCTCGAGGCCGTCGCACACGCAGTCGTTCAGCAGCGCCGCCTTGGGCACGGCCAGCATGTCCTTGATGACGGTGCGACACTCGTCGGTGCAGCGCAGCCCGTTGAAGAGCTTGCCGCAGTAGGTAAGGTAGCGGCTGAGCGCCAGGTTGCAGCGGCTGTCGCGGTCGCAGCGCCGCCGGGCCTCGGTGCAGCCCATGACCCCGCCCGCGCCCGGGCCGCCCGCGCCGCCGCTGCTAGTCCGGGGCAGGCACGGCTCAATGGCGCGCTTGGTGGACTTGCAGTTCTCGTCTTGAGCGCAGTCACAGTCCTCCAGGGCGGGCCCGCGGCGCGTGTGGTTGAGCTGAATCAGGGCCGAGATGCAGTGGCTCGGGCAGCGCCAGCGCGACGAGAAGGAGGCGGCCGAAGCCGGGAAGGAGGCGGCGGCGGCGGCGGCGGCCCCCGGCGCGTCGCCCCCGCCGCGCTGAGCCAGCACCGGCGCGCACGCCTCGGCGTACTGGTTGTAGGCGTAGCTGCACTCCGGCTCCCCCTGGCACTGCAGCAGCGCCTGCCAGCAGATGAGGCGGCGGCCGTGCGCCAGCCCGGATCCCCGCGGCGCCGAGCCCAGCAGCTGCAGCAGCGCCATCAGGCACAGCCAGGCGCCCGGCACCGTCCCCCCGCGGGCCCCGCCGCCGCCGCCCAGCAGCCCTGCCACCATCGCGGGCAGCAGCGGCCGCCGGGCGAGGAGGCGAAAGGAGACGAGGCGCCGGCCGCAGCGGACGTGGAGCGGGTGCAAAAGTTTGCCCAAGTCCTGCCAACTTCGGGCATGGGTGTTTTCATAAATTCATGCGCGCCGCTGGCGGGTGCCCGGCTGGTTGGCAGACAGTCGGCTCTCTTCGGACGGCGGCTCCTGGTTCGCCGGAGCCCAGGGCTCCGTCCCCCTTCCACCCGAGGGGCCTCCGAAATCGGCCCCCGGCGGTGGCGGGAGGCGCTCACAAACACCCCGGGGGGTTGCGGGGCGCGGGGCCGCGGCGGGGCTGCAGGACCGCGCGGCGCCGCGGGGGCATTTTGCTCGGCGCCTGCAGATCCGTGGTGTGGCCGCCGGGCGCCCCGGGGCCGGTGCTCGTGCGGCGGTCGCGGCGGCTCCTGGGGCCCGGGCTCAGCGCCGCGCCACCACCGCTAGCTCTCGCATCGTGCCGCTTCCTGGCTCCGAGGCCGGGCTGCTGCTCCCCTCCCCCGCTCCGCTCGCGGCGACCGGCGGCGTCCGGGGCGCCCTTCCCGGGCAGCGCGGGGAGAACCGGCAGCTCGGCGCGGCGCGGCGGGAGAGCGGCTTCCCGGGCTTCCCTTCGGTGGCGGCCGGCTCGGCTCCTCGGGGTCCCAGAAGCTCGGGGAGCGGATCCGCTGAGCCCGGCGGCGGACTAGCTGGCCGCGCGGCTTTAAATACAAAAGTGGGCCGGGAGCCCCCGCGTGGTGCCGCAGTGCCCCCTCATTATGCATGCATGGAAAAGCAAACAAACAAAAACATTAGCAACGCTCCTCCGGCTCGCCGAGCCCCGGCCCCGCGCTCTCCGAGCCTTGCCCGCTTTCTCCTCTTTCTCCGCTCTCTTTGCACCCTTGGCTCGGCCCCCTTTCCCGGCTTTTCGAGATGCTATTGGTCCGGCCTGTTGTTGTTGAAACTTTTTTTTTCTTTCTTTCTTTCTTTTTTTTTTTTTTTTTCCCC
>JAQZBX010104918.1:0-5000 GCA_029593785.1 Cabassous unicinctus
TGGGAAGCGGGCGTGGCTCAGTGGATAGAGCCCCCGTTTACCATATGGGAGACCCGGGTTCGCATCCCGAGGCCTCCTTGTGAGGGCACGCCGGCCTGAGTGGTGCGGTGGGCTGATGCAGCAACCTCACGGCAGGAAGCGGGTTTGGCGCAATGGATAGAGCCCCCGTTTACCATATGAGAGGCCCCGGGTTCATTTCCCGTCGCCTCCTTGTGAGGGCAGGCCGGCTTGCGCGGCGCCCTGGGCTGATGCGGCAAGACCTCACAGCAAGGGGGAGATAAGCAGACACAGAGAAGACACGCAGCAAATGGACACAGCAGCACAAGCAGCAAGGGGGGGATAAATAAAATAAAAAATAAATAATAAAAAAAAATTAAAAAAATTTTAAAAAAAAGCTGAAGTCATGCTGAAAGTATACAAAAGTCAGCTTGACAGGGCTTTCACTCATCAAATCAGGAACAACTTGAGTATCAAAATAAATAACATCAGGGAGCAGATGTAGCTCAAGTGGTTGAGCTCCTGCTTCCCATGTACGAGGCCCCAGGTCCGATCTCTAGTACCTCCTAAAAAACAAACAAATGAAAAAAACAACTCTCATTGGGGAGCAGATGTAGCTCAGTGGTTGAGCACCTGCTTCCCAGGTAGGAGATCCTGGGTTCAATCCCTGGTTCTCCTAAAAATAATAATAAGTAAAAAAAAAACAAATAATATTAGTAATTGGATAATAATCCATTGAATAAAATAGAAATCTATGAGTCTGTATGATATAATTAAGTAAATAAATTGAAAGTGTGATAAGAAATGGCATTCTACGTAATCTCAAAGTACACCCCCCCACACACAAAATACTTACTAATTATAAAGGAAGAAGAGTAATTTACAGCAGAGAAACCTGGCAGATATCACTTTAACCAAGTAATCAAAGTAACACTACGAGTATGGGACAAATCAAAATGGGTGCCACCTGATAGGATGCAGTAGGAAAAAGAGCATTGCTTTTCTGATAATCCTGCGGAAGATGCATACCTGAGTCTAATCATGAGGAAGCATCATACAAATCCAAACTGAGGGATATTCTACAAAACAACTTGCCTGTGATCCTCAAAAGGATCATGAAAGTCCAAACAAAGAACTGTTCCAGATTGAAGGAAACCAAAGAGACGTGACAACTAAAAACAATGTGTGATTCTGGACTGGATCCTTATTCTATCAAGGACATCACTGAGAAAATGGATGAAACTTGATTGGGTTCTGAAGGTTCGATGGTAGGAATGCATCGATGTTATGTTTCCTGATTTGGATGGTTGTATTGTAGCTATGTAGGAGAATGTCCTTGTTTGCAGGAAATAACAAAGTATTCACTGGAGAGGGGGCAACATATTGGCAACTTACTAACAAATGACTGCAGAAAAAAAGGTCTTTGTACTATTTGTGCAAATTTTCTGTAAGGCTGAGACTGTTTTTTAAAAGCGATGTACAAAATGCAAATATTCTCGCTGTCCTGATTTTGTGAAAATCAGGGTAGGCTAAACATTTGCTATATTAGAAATCATGCATGTGTCTCCATACCTAGTTTTTCTCCCTAGGTCTGGTTTTTGGAATGCTGGTGATAAACTAAGCCTGATTTATTATATGACCATCCTGTATGGGAAAAGACTGTAACTTTGGGTATCTTTGGTCAACCTTAAGAGATATAGAGGGGGGACAGATGTGGCTCGGGTGGTTGGGCGTCCGTCTCCCACATGGAGGGACCTGGGTTCGATCCCTGGGACCTCTCAGTAAAAATTTAAAGAAAGAAAACTATAGAAGGTGCTGGGCCACCAGGCCCCGTTTGTGGGTGCGTTGCCATAGGCATTTCAGAGAGGAGAGAGCTCTACTGGTTAACAAGAATAAGAAGCAGTTTTCAAACTCACTAGTTATCAGAGACATGCAATTAAATGACAGTCCACTTAATACCCATCAGAATTGTAAAAATTAGAAAGTTGTATAATATCAAGTGTTGGAGAGAGTGTGGACAAAAAGAATGTTAAAGAAATATTGGTGACAGTGTAAACAGCTCCAGACATTCTGCAAAATAATCTGGCAGTATGTAGTTAAATTATGTATGAATATGTCTTATAATCCAGGAATTACACCTGGGTATATGTCCCAGAAAAATTCTTGAATGGGTTCACAATGGTCATGTAAGGAGATGAATTCTCCAGCAGTGTTTGTGGACATGAGAAAAGGATAACTAAAGTATGATGGATGCTTACTATGGAATCCTATGCAGCAGCCATAAGCAAAAAATTATATTACATCTAACAATAAAGATGGATCCTAGAAACAGAGTTCACTGAAAATAAGTAAAAACAGAACCAGATCTACCCAGCAACACCATTTATATATATATTAAAAACACCAGGGAAGTGGATGTGGCTCAAGTGGTTGAGCACCTGCTTCCCACATGGGAGGTCCTGGGTTTGTTTCCCGATGCCTCCTAAAAACTAAAAAAACAGACAAGCAAGCAAGCAAACAAACAAACAAAAAACTCAGGAGAGCCGATGTGGCTCAGTGGTTGAGCACAGGCTTCCCACTTACAAGGTCCCAGGTTCAGTCTCTGGCCCCGGTACCTAAAAAAACAAACAAACAAAAAGAAACACACCCCCCCACCCCACCCCACCCCACCCCCACACATATCCTAAACCATCTAGGAAAGGCTGAACCAAAGATGTGCATATCCTAGTCCCCAGAATCTGTGAATGTTACCTTACATGTAAAAGGGACTTTGCAGATGTGATTAAATTAATGATATTGAGATGAGAAGAGTTTCCTAGTTTATCCAGGTGGGCCCAATATAATCACAAGGGTGAGGCAGGAGATAAGAGTGAGTAGTAGATGTGATGGAAGCAAGAGGTTGGAGTGATGGAGGAAGGGACCATGAGCCAAGGAATATAGCCTCATGAAGCTGGAAAAGGCA
Source organism: Cabassous unicinctus (assembly GCA_029593785.1). Classification (NCBI taxonomy): domain Eukaryota; kingdom Metazoa; phylum Chordata; class Mammalia; order Cingulata; family Chlamyphoridae; genus Cabassous; species Cabassous unicinctus. The sequence continues at coordinate 2,960 of JAQZBX010104918.1, forward strand.
AGGATGTGGATTCTCCTCTGAAGCCTCCACAAGAAACACAGCCCTGTCAACACCTTGATTTTAGACTTCTGACCTCCAGAGCTATAAGAGAATAAATTTACATTGTTTTAAGCTACTAGGTTTGTGTGACTTATTGCAGCAGCAATAGAACACTAATATACAACCCTACACAATTTACACGAATACATGCATGGTCAGGGCATATCAAGCACATTAGAGTGCGTGTTTATGGGGGAGAAGAATAGGAGAGTATATAGGAAATGCAGGGGTAGCGGGATAAAATGAGATGGTACAAGTATGTTATAACTTGAAGAGGACGATTAACTCACATACCTACACCCCAAATCAAAGACCAACAAAAGACCAACAGAATCAGGTCACTCTGACTGCTATGTGAAAAACAGAACGGGTGCTCTGATAGGCATGGCAGGTGTTCTGAGCATGACTTTTACAATGAGTTTTATTAGGTTAAAAGCTTATGGTTCTGAGGCCATGAAAGTGTCCAAATCAAGGAAGGCATCATCAGGAGATGTTCTTTCCTCGAGTTGCAGCAGTAAGCAATCAGACACATGGCGGTGTCCACTCTCTCTCACCTCTCCTCTGGGCCTTGTTGCTTTCAGCTTCTGGCTAAAGTCGCTTCCTCTCAGCTTCTTGTTCCAGGGATTTCAGCTTCTGGGCATTTCTCACTGAACTCCTGTGAGTCTCTGCGGCTTTTTTTTTCTGTATCTGAGGCTTTTTAATCCTCCTTCTATAAAGGACTCCAGTAAGAGGATTAAGACCCACCCTGGGTCACACAATCTAATCAAAGGCCCTTAACTGAAGTAATTTAGTCGAAAGGTCCCACCTGCAATAGGTTTACACACACAGGAATAGATTAACCCTAAGGACATGATTTTCTGTGGTCCACCAAAGCTTCAAACTGCCACACAATTTTAGTAGTCACTGCAACAAGGCAAGTCAACTAATAAACAGAGCCACAGGCTTTTTAACCTAATAAACTCCCATTATAAAAGCCAACACATTTCTGGAACATTGCTCCCAGCAGCCTTTAGCAAGCTAAAACAGATGCCATAACAAATTACCACAAACACAGCGGCTTAAAACAACAGAAATTTTTTTTTTTTTTAAGATTTATTTATTTTTTATTTATTTATCCCCCCCTTGCTGCCCGTGCCGCTGTGTCCATTCGCTGTGTGTCTTCTCTGTGTCTGCTTGTCTCCCCCTTGCTGTGAGGTCCTGCCGCATCAGCCCACAGCACCACGTGAGCCGGCCTGCCCTCACAAGGAGGCGCCGGGAAGCAAACCCGGGGGGTCTCATATGGTAAACGGGTGCTCTATCCATTGCGCCACACCCGCTTCCTGCCGTGAGGTTGCTGCATCAGCCCACTGCGCCGCTCAGGCCGGCGTGCCCTCACAAGGAGGCCTCGGGACGCGAACCCGGGCCTCCCATATGGTAAACGGGGGCTCTATCCACTGAGCCACACCCACTTCCCAAAACAACAGAAATTTATTCCCTCACAGTTCTGGAGGCGGAAACCAAAGTGCTGTCAGGGCCATGCTCCCTTTAAGGTTCTAGGGAAGAATTCTTCCTTGCCTCTTCCCAGCTTCTGGTGGTTGCTGGCAATCCTTGACACTCCTTTGTCTTGTAGATGCGAAACTCCAATCCCTGCCTCCATCGTCACATGGCATTCTCCTTGTCTGTTTCTGTGTCCACATTTCACTCTCGTTATAAAAACAAAAGTCGTATTGGATTAGGGTCAACGCTATTCCAGTATGACCTCATCTTAATTAATTACGTCTGCAAAGACCTTATTCCAAAAAAGGTGTATTCACAGGTACCAGGGGTTAGGATTTGAATATATATTTTGGGGGGACACAATTCAACCTACAGCAGGCCCTTTGCTGGGCATTTAGAATACAGGAAGGAATAAGACTGAAGGCACCAGGATGCAGGTTGAACTTATGGTGGCTTTATGTGATTTTATAAGATAGCCAGCACAATTCAGGTCTGGTTTTCAGCTCGAGTTTGTCAGGCCACCCAG
>JAQZBX010104918.1:7500-10905 GCA_029593785.1 Cabassous unicinctus
GGCCCATGGATGGGCGGAGGTGGGAGTCTCGGGTTTGGCAAGACCAGTGTCCCGAAATGGCTGACCTTTGCTCCCCGATTCTGCCTTCCCCGTCTCAGGTGTAGCCATCATGACCTCACTCCAAGCCACGAAAGATCCGCCCCTCCGGGGTGTATCTCCTACACCTAGCAAGATTCCTGTACTCTCTCAGAGACGCCTCCCTCTCCCCACGGGCAACCCCTTTGTCCTGGACCAGGAGAACCAAGATCCAAGCGTAAGAGGGGCTTAATGGATGAAGGTAGTAGCTGTGAGGAGGCAGTGTACACCAGCAATGCACCCCAGCGCCGCGTCCCAGGTTTTTGTTCTCTCTCCTCTCACAGGGATTGGGATTGGTGCAGAAGCCACCACTTAGTATTCAAGGCCCCCTCGATGGCCCAGCAGGCTCCAGGCCGAAAGTAATGCACCAAACCAAGAAATCAGAGAGATTGGTGGGGAGCACTCAGCTCCGGAACCCTCTGAAGGACCTCAGGGGTAGTCCTGGGGGTCAGAATATGGGACCTGGGCCTCCTTACCAGACAGGTACCTGTTGGAGGCCTGGGGACCCCAACCTCTTTGGCTGGGTGGTGGGAGTGTGGTGGACACAGTTTGGGGGTTTTGCACATCCCTGCTTCTGGAAAACTGCTTTGAGAAGCCCTACCCTTCCTTCAGCAAATTGTCGTCTTTTCTGAAGGCTTTTCCACCTCCCCCAGTCACAATCAAATGCTCTGTGTTCTAATACTTTGCAGTCCTTCATTTATAATATGTCTATTGTTTGATGTGAGTCTGTTCTTTCTTTATAGTTTAATGATAGCTTCTTGAGGATAGGAACGTTGTCTTATCTCTGAACCCCAGTACCTAGAATAGTTCTTACTTAAAGTACATTAGAGTTCTGTGAACATTTGATGAGCTGAGTTCAATTGAATGAGAGTCTCTTTTGTTCACTCTTGCACCTCAAGATGATCACACTAGGGCCTCTGGCCCCTTAGCCTTCATCCTTCCTGTTCCTTCTCACCTTTCCTTCCCTTCTTGCCTTGCAGAGGCTCCAGGGGCCATAGAATTTGTGGCTGACCCTGCAGCCCTGGCCACCATCCTGTCAGGTGAGGGCCTAAAGAGCTGTCGCCTGGGGCGCCAGCCCAGTCTGGCTCAAAGAGTGCTGATTCGAGGGAGCCAAGGAAGCACCATCCGGAGGGGCCAGGTAATGAGACAGGATATGAAGAAATCAGGCTGAGTGGGCTGGCGAGGGGATCCTGAGCCTGTACTGATAGCCTTTGTTTGGGTCCCAGGGTGCCCGGGCCTCTGCATATTCGGCCCCCAAAACCCCCATCCACCGACTGGACCCTGCCAGGGCTTCCTGCTTCTCGAGGCTGGAGGGACCGGGACCCCGCAGCCGGACTTTGTGTCCCCAGAAGCTAGAGGCTCTGGTGAGTGCCCTTGAGAAGCTGGCCCTCAGTGCTTCAGGGTGCTTCTTCCACAGGACAGAGCTGGGCCCTGGGACAGATAGTACCTCATGAGGAGCCAGAGAGGGTTCTGTGGGGGAGATGGGTTGGAAAAGATTTGGGGCTCACCTGTAACTCTGCTCTCATTTCTTGCTCCTCTGGATCAGATTCCACCTTCAGGACCTTCCTTTCACCCCTCTACTCACCCCAGTTTCCAGGAGTTAAGAAGAGAGACAGGTGGCAGGAGCCGGTGAGAAGGAGAGGGTGTGGGAGAAGGTCATTTGGAAAAGAATGGCCCAGTGTCTCATGCAGGGTTCCACCAGAGCTCTGTAGCTTTGGGACTCTCCAACAACCCAAGAGGGGAAGGGGAAACCTGTGCTTTCCCAGGGTGAGCCCTTGGAATAGAGCTCAGGCCTTCATAGGCAGGCCTCAGTACAGCAGTCAGTCTTCTCACGTCATGAGGGGAAGGGGAGGGACAGGAATGAGAGGTGCTATCTCTTTTGTGTAGTGGCTAGAGCATAGACTGTGGCAATAAATGGGATTTGGGATTGATTCCTGACTTGCCACTTACTAGGTTTGTGAGCTTGCCTTAACCTCTCCAGTCTTCAGTTTCTTTATCTATCAAATGAGGATAATGTTACTATCATTAGAGGTTGTTGCAAGAATTAAACGAGATGATGTTCATAAAGCACTTAGCACAATGGCCAGCTCATAGTTGGTCCTCAGTGACTGCTAGCTGCTGCTGTTATTGTCATCAGGACTTCAGCGAACCAGGCCTCAGGATTGCCTCTGAAGAACCCAGCCCAGTCTGGTGAGTATGTCCAGCCCTGGGGAGAGAACAGGGGTTGGGGGTCAGCGTGCAGCAGGGACCAAGACAAGAGAAAGCTCAGCAAGCTTGGGCAGCACGGCGGTGGAGCAGGCCTAGGTCAGAGGTTGGCACCCAGTTGTATTTGTCTCAAGGGAGAAGTGGTCCCCATTTTCAGCCTCTCCCTGCCACGTCCTGCAAGTTTTACCTTGCACTCGCAGTTCTATCCCCAGCCCCTAAGAACCATCACTACACCTCCAGTCTACTCATGGCATTCAGATTCATAAATGTTTACTGAGATAGTGCAGGGCTCTGAGGATGGAGCTTTCTGGGATGAGTCCCTGCCCCTCCTGGTGCATTGGGGGCTGTCAAACTGGCATACCCCTCTTCAGAGGTTGCAAGACCCTGTGCCAGAGTTTTGCAGATGTTCCAGAAACTACAGCAAATTTCCTCTCTCCTCCTAGCTTCCTCTCTCCCTGAAAGAGAACATGACACTATGACTCACTCAGATGAAGGAAGAGGTGGCCCCCTCGGTCTAGCCCAGCGGATACCATTGAGAGAAATCCGTGGGATAAAACACATCAGGGTGAGATGCGACCCTCCTGGGATAGGAGGTAGAGGTGGGAGGTGCTTGTAGGAATTCCCCAGCAGCAGCCAGCACTGAGGATTGTGGGTAGAGCCAGGCAGTCCTGAGCCTCGGAAACATTATTGGGTCTGAGTTTGCTCCAGATGAACCCAGGACCTCTCCAGAGTGGAACTGACTTCTCTTTACCAGGTGTCTGGGACCTGGCTAAGAGGTCACAGACTGGTGTATATTTGCATCATCATCAGATCAATGCGGAGAGCGAGACAAAACTGATACTTGTCTGTCAAAAGCACCATCTATTTACTCCACAAATATCTATTGAACATCTACTGCATGCCAGGCACTGTTCTAGGTTCTGGGCACACATTGGTAAACAAGTTCACATTCTGGAAGGAGGAGACAAACAATAAACAAATATATAGTGTGTCAGATGGTGGTAGGTTCTCTGTGAAAATAAATAAATAAGGCACCAAAGGGGAATTGGGAATAGAGTGTTGGTTTTGCAGTTTTAAAGAGATTGATCAGGAGAATCTCATTAAAAAGGTGACATTTAGGGGGGC
>JAQZBX010104919.1:0-10903 GCA_029593785.1 Cabassous unicinctus
TTTTTTAAACTATAAGTGCCCCTCCATGATACCTCTGTTGGATTTAACAGCAGCCCAAAGTGAAGCTCTCAGGCTCTGAAGTGGACCGGGGGTTTAGGACTTGAGCTTGTCTTTGTGGGAGGCATGATCCAATCCACGCAGGTACTAAAGACAATCATTCTGGACATATGTCAAAGGCTAAACAAACCTGAAATGGCAGGAAGATGGGCTCAGAATTAGGAATGAGGCCTTCCATACGAAATTCATTCCTATAGCGTATCCCAGGCACTAAGCAGTTGGCACCTCAAGATGAAGGAGGCAAGGTTGTGACCTGAGGAGCGGACTATATTGACAAATGGTTAGAGCTGGACCTGGTTCCTTCTCACACAACTTGGGAAGTGTCCTAGAGGTGCGCTGTGTGTGCCAGCTCTGAGAACAAGGGCTGGGAGATTAAAAACCTGAGATCCAGCCTGGGAGAATGACTCATTAGCTCTCTAACCTTGGACTAGTCCCTCAATCTCTTTTTCTTTATCTTTTAAGTGGAGATTATAAAACATGTTTTGGAAAATGGATGTGAATATTAAATGAAAAATTGAATTAAAAACTGCACAATGCAATGCCCCGTATAATCTAGGGGATCAATAACCCTGGAGGAAGAAGATAGAAGGGGACCTTCAGCAGTGGGGTGGTCTGGCCTGGCCTTGAGGGGAGCAGGGTCACCCTGGGCAGAGGAGGGCTGGAATGGAAGAGGTTTTTCCGGGCAGAGGGCCTGTGGAGAGGTGGGAGGGTAGGGTCTGTTTGGGGAACTCTACGTTTCTCCATGTGGATGGGGAGGGCGATGAGTTTGGGGTCATACTGGGAAATCAGACAGGTAGGGTGGTGTCATCAGTGCCAGGTAAAGTAAGTGGCCTCCATCCTCTATCTAGTGGAGAGACTTTTCTAGTGAGGGAGAGCAGGAGACCCTGGACGTGGAGTTACCAGTTAGAAGGCTCTGACCAGTATCAGAAGTGCCGGCTAGGGCAGGAGCAGGGGCCTGCAGAGGGGTGGCTTCCAAAGCCATTTTGAAGGTGATCCAGACACAGACACGGTTTGGACACTGATAAGATGAGGGATAAAGGGAAGGGTAAGTCAAAGATACCTCCCCAATTTCCGGCCTGGGTAATACCTTGCTAGATGGCAAGGCCATCTGGGAAACAAAAGAGAATGTCAGCAGGATTGGTTTGTTTGCTGTCCTTTGGGGGAGGTGGTGAAGTAGATACAATGAGATCACAGATACCCTCAGTTCTGAGGCTTTTTCACTATGTAGGTAGGGCAACAGAGATGCCTAGTGAGCCTCTCAGAAGTGGGCCTGGCTCTTTGTAGATGAATCTGAGAGACTTAGAGTCTCTAACACTCACTATGTGCTTCCTATGGCCAAGTACTAGTTCTAAGTTCATTACTGTATTAACTCATTCAATCCTCATAATATCCCTATGCAATGCACTATTGAGATCCTCATTTTCCAGATGAGGGCAACAAGCACAGAGACATGAAGTAACTTGCCTAAGGACACACAGCTGATAAAGGACAGAGGTAAAATTTAACCCATCTTTGCTTTTAAACACTAGCCTATATACTGCCTCTCTAGGCAGCACATATGTGTCATGATGGATGGAGCAGGGAGGGGCAACACCTATATGTGGATAGAGAGAAAATAGGTTGTCACCTTCTTGCAAAAAGAGAAGTTGAATTCTGTGACCCCGCTGTACCAGGGAAGAGCAGCTTCTCTGAGCATAGTCATTGTTTTGCTGAGACAGCCTGGCTACATTCCAGTCTTTTCCATGCCATTCTGTTAGGATTGGAAGGAGACGGCATTTCTGTAGAAGAGAGAATACAAGCAGGGCCCTGGCAAGCTGGGGCCATGAAGCCTTGGCCAGGTGATGCAAGAGGCTAAGAATGGAAGCAGCTCTGACCCCTTTGCACCCTCATTGGGCCTGCAGGAATTTGGAATATTGTGTGTAAGTGGAGAGTCCATTAGGCTCAGATCTGGTCAATCACCTCAGAAAGCTGTGCAATAGTTAGAGTCCGTTATTTTAAGAGGGGCTTTTGCTCTTTCTATGTAGAGGAATTAATAATTAGGCTGGAAGGCCAGAGGTAGAAGAAATAAAATCAAATTGGTTTTCCTTGGGAAATCCAAGGATGCATTCCCCAGTAATTGTTTATTGCTGGCTCTTTCCCTTTAAAACACCTTCTGAGGGTTTTTGTTTTTGTTTTTTTGTTTTGGCTATTTGTCCCCTTGCCTTGAAGTTTCTGAAATATTCCATAGCCCTGTCCCTGCCAATTCTGCAGAAGTGCTGCTGTTGCTCAGTCTGTTCGCAGCCAAGTGGGAGAGTTTCTCCATAAACTGCCACTTCAGTGAAAACACAGAACATAAAATACAATAAAGCAAATTACCAAGAAGAGACACTGATGAGTTTCTCGAACTGCAGCCTGATTTGTCTGGGCCTGGCTCTCTGACCTTGAGTTTATTTTAATATTTTGGGCAAAGTAGTTTGAATATTGAGGCTTCCTTGGTCCTTTCCCCATAATTGAAGGGTTATCATTTCTGTTCTCTTAATTCCTTTTTTCCTGGACTCTCTTGCACCCCATTTCCCAACTTCTGTCCTTAGATAAGAAAGCTTCTGTTAAATGAATTCTTGTCTATGGAGTTGATCCTCCCGGGTGGTGTGGCATGTTCAAAGAGCATGATGTATTTCTCAAACTTTATATGCAGATAAATCACCTGAGGATCTTGTTAAAATGCCAATTCTTGGATGGGACCTGAGATTGTGCATTTCTGACACCAGCTGATGCCTCTGCTGTGGGTCTGTGGGCCCCCTTTCAGTAGTGAGATTGTCGAGGACCACTGAGTGGTTGTGGGGAAAACTGTTGGGATGGGGGGGGTCTTCCCTTGGGGTCTTCACAGCCCTTGTGATGTTCTTGTCCATCTTCTTGGAATTCTCTATTGAGAAGGACCAGCTGTGTCCCCTCAGGAGGTCCATGTTCTTTGCTGCATGGGATCTCCTAGCCCTTCACCCAGGCAGGGGAAAGACCCAAGGGCAACTCTCCACATAATATCTGGGCTTGCTTCATCAATTCTGGCATGTAAAGGACAAATTATACTTCATATTTACATTGAACCACTCATTATATGAATGTTGAGTGCCTGCTGTGTGAAAGTGACACATTGAGCGCCATGGATTACCAAGGATGAGCCACCCTGGAGCTGAAGAGCTGTGGGCAGGACTGGCTCTATAGTTTACAGGACCCAGCACAAAAAGAAAATGCACGGCCCCTTTGTTCAAAAGTTATTAAGAATTTTGAGACAGCGACAGCAGAGCGTTAAACCAAGCACGGAGCCCTGGGTGTGGGGAGTGAGGCCAGGGAAGGGTGCAGAGCTGGAACCAATATGGCGGCAGGAACGGTGGGAGAGTCAACTCTTGCGTCAGGTGGACTCGAAGTTCCTGATAGGAATGCTGAGCTGTTGATTCGTGTCTCTTTTCATTGCTGTTCTTTCTTTCCTCTTTCCCATAAGAAAGTGCTAAAAACCATCTTAAAAAACATGACCACTTTCAGTGAAAGTGTGTTCATAATCCATCATATTTGTCTTTCCACAGATCTTTACAAATTAATCCAGCTTGTGTCATTTTTAAATCCCGTCACAGCAGTGGCTAGTGTTAGTGTCCTATCTGCTAAGTGTGCCTGCTCTGTGCTCTGTGCACGGGGTGGGGCCAGGCAGGCCAAAGGGAGGAGTGTCTTGGAAACCTCCAAGCCAGGTTACATTTTTTTTTATAAGGTACCACAGACTGAACTCGGGACCCTGTATATGGGAAGCAGGTGCTCAACAACTTGAGCTACATCTGCTACCCTCAGGTTGGATTTAAGGGACCTGTAGGCTGTTTCTGACCTTCCCCTCTGAATATATAGTAAAGCTCTAGAGGAACCCGAGAAGAAAATGGGAATCAGAAGTCTGTCTCCTCTGAATCTACCCACTGGGGTGCTGTCAGAGCCTTGGTTTGCATTAGAGTGACCTGACCCATTGGTAGAAAAAAGCTCCGAAAGGTGAAAAACAGTTAGGCTTGACTGCCTAGAATTCTCTCATCCTAGATTATAGCCTAAACTCATCTTCTAGTACCCTTGGGTGGGTGAATGGGGTGGAGGGGTATTGGCAAAACATCCAGGATGAATCACAGCAGACTCAGCAGCAGCTGCTTTGGAGAACCGAACTCTCTTCTCCCACCTGGTGGGTTCCTGAGTAAATGATAACTCAACCAATAAGTGCTTACGTAGCAATTATTTATTGAACACATACAGTGTGTAAACTCTGGGGCATAAAGCATATCCTCAAGTATAAAGATGTTTTCAAAAGCTAGATTTAGTCAATTAAATTTTTCTACTTTTTTAGTGTAGGCTAAAATGTCCTTTCCTTTATATAATGATGATAAAGGTAGACAGTAGTTTTGAGGTTTTGGCTGTCATTTTTATGTTCTAACTCAAGAATACCCTCAAGGAGCTTAAATTTATTTGGATCCCAAATAACACTGGTACTACATTTTCTACTATCAGCACAGCCTTGCTAGAGATGTCCATTTTTATAAACTGCTTCAAGTCCTTTCCTGAAAGAAGGTATCTATGAATAAATGACAGAAAAGACACAATAAGAATATAATTATGAGCCAAACTCTCTGTAGTGGGGAGGGGGAGAGGGGACCACAAAGGCCTAGAGGCTAAACTTCATTCCTTCCTTCCATAGGTATTTACTGAGCACTTACTATATGCCATGCACTCTTTTAGACATTAGGGTTAGAGCAGTGAACAAAACAGACCTAAGCCCTGCCCTCAGGGAGTGTCTGTTCTAAAGGAAAACCAGCACAGGAATAGAGGAGGCCGGGCAGCCTAGAGCGTGAGCTCATCTCTAGGGGGACCATTTGTTGTGGTGAGTTAGCTCCGATGTATTTAGAGAGCTTTGAGTAAATGGTGAGGAGGGAAATGCTGACTTGTAGTTGGGGTTAGGGTCATGGACAAGAAATGTGATCTCTGCTCCTTCCCCTGCCCTGAACCCTCGATGCTGCCTCTGACCACTCCATTTCTCTTTAATGCCAACCCCATGTTCTCGTTAGATGTCGATGGTGCCCTCAGGAGACAGGACACTGGGATACTGTGCCAGATGGCATGCGCCTGTGTTTTAATCAAAACGCCCCAGTACCTCTGCCACCGCGTAGGGCAGCAGCATACTGCGCTGAGCAAAGACAAGAAATAGCACAGAAGCCTGCAGTAGCTTTTCAGGTTTGAGAGGTCAGGAACTGTATCCAGAGGGCAGGACTGGCTTCGTTCCATTAGCCTCCCTTGCAGCCCCATGATTGTGGGAACGAAACCTCCCGCAGTCAGCCCTGAGCAGATTCTGAGAGAGAAAGTCCTGCTGGGCAGAGGGAGGCAGGGGCAGTGGATGACAGAAAAGGGCCCACATGGTGGTTTCTTACGTACCATCTCCCTTTACTGGGTAGTGAACTAAGTGCTTCTTTTACATCGTCTGATATGTTTCTATGCCACAACAAAACAAAACAAAAATCACACACACACAAATAAGATTCTCTACCACTTAATGTAGTGTTATTATCCCATTTTATTTATTCATTCATTCTTTCATTTATTTTTCAGGAGGTACCAGGGATTGACCCCAGGACCTCGTACATCTGAAGCATAAGCTCAACCACAGAGCTACACCTGCTCCACTTTTTATTGTTTTTAATCATCCCATTTTGAAGCTGAGGAAACTGGCTCAGAGAGGGTAGCTAAGCAGGCTAGACCCAATCGCTCACTTAGGAGTGCTTGCTCTGTGGCACGTGTGACCTCACTTTAATCTCCTCAACAGCCCTATGGGTTGCTATTGCTCCTATTTTAGAGAATAAGGAATTGAGGTTTAAGAATATTAAGTAACCTGCTCAAGCATTCGGAGCTGGTAAGCGGTGGAGCTTGGGTTAAAAGCCAGCCTGCCTACCCCCGGGGTTCTGTCTCTTAGCTACCTTCGGGATTGCTTAGGAGCAGAAGAGCCTTGCCCAAGGCAATCAGACGGCAGCTCTGAGGAGTCCACTGAAGCTCACCTCGGAGCAATTTACCTCCTAAACAGGAGGGCCGTGGCGGCAGCAGCCACCAGAAGACGTAGGGAAGAGGGATCTGCTGCCCATTTCCAGGAAAGCCTCTGGTAACCTGCCACTAGCATGAGGCCCAGGCAGGTCCCACTGCATGTGTCTCCAGTGGAAGGTGTTGACTTACTTAACAAACACTATCTGATGCTACTCTGTGCCAGGCACTGTTCTAAGTACATTGCTAATATTAGCTCATCCATCCTCCTACCAAAGCTATGTGGGTGGCACTATTATTATTTCAGTTACATAGACGGGGAAAGCGAGGCACAGCGATCTGAAATGACTAGTCCAAGGTCACAGCTAGAAAGCCATAGGACTACGATTTGAAACCAGACAGCCTGGCCCCAGAGTCAGTGCTCTGAAGCATGGCCAAACACATTCCTGAACATCCTTGGGGGGGAAACCCTCTACTCATTTTCCTGAAGACAGACAAATAGATGATCCCTTTCCAAAGACCTTTCTCCTAGGATGGAAAACCTCACAAAGGAATGATTCTCCTTGAGCTTGGGCAGGTTACTGTCTTAATTTACCAAGCTGCTATGACAAGTAGGCTGGCTTGAAGAATGGGAGTGTACTGTGTTATAGTTTGAGAGGCCAGAAGCCCAAAATCAAGGTGTCGGCTAGGCCAGGCTTTCTCCCCTGGCTGCACAATCCTTGGGCTTTCTTGGGTTGCATCTCCGCCTCTGGTCACAGGGCCATTTCTTGGATCTCCTTGTGTCTGTTCTCCTGGCTTCCAATGCCTTTCGGCTTCTTCCTTGGTGGCATTCTCTGAATAACTGTGTCTGAATGTAATCTGTTTATAAGGACCCCAGTAAGATGGACTAAGGCCCACTCTGACTCAGTGGGCCACACCTTAACCAAAAAGAAGTCTTCTAAAGGTGCTACTTACACGTGTCACACCCACAGGAACACAGATTAAGGTGAAGAGCATGTCTTTCCTTGGGGGTACACAGTCAACCTACCACTTTGAAACAAAGCTACTTCTTTTTGTTTCGTTTCTTTCAGAGACCCACTTTATTCCATTCTGTATAAATGGGGACATCGGCTGAAGCCAACCCACCTTGGCAGGTAGTTTTCAGTGGAGAATAAAGCACCCTATGTGCACAGCCAAGAGCCGCAGTGCCTGTGCCCCTGGAACCTGGGTTCTGTCCTCCTCAGCACCTTGCCCCTCCAAGGTGCCCGAAAGGGGCAGGTGAAGGCACAGACAGAAATAAATAAAGGGGTGTTGGGGGAAGCCATGTGGGGCACTGCTCCCCACTTCCTCCCTTCCTTTCAGTTTTGGGAACCAATAGCACAGGCAAGCAGTCAGCCCCCAGGAGGTTCCTTCCAAGTCTATGACCCTAGGGCTGCTGCTCCCCAGAGAGGGGGCAGAGGGCAGGGTGTTCGTTCATCCTCTGTGCCCTCTTGGCTCGTTGGGCCCCCGTGTTCCTCACCTACTGCCCGGAGCCTCTACTTTTCTCTTTTCTACTCTCCCCCAATGTTGTCTCGGTCAGGAAGCGGGGTAAAAAGAAACAATTCAACCATTTCCGCCTGCACACTGCTGGGGATGGGGGCCTATTTGTGCTGCTGGGGGGTTGGCTCCCCTCAGCTACTCACTCTAGGGCAGGGGTACTTAACCTTTTTTGTTCCACGGACCCCTTGACCAGTCAGGTGAAAACCACAGACCCCTAACTAAGTCCACACTATACTGTGTATTATTTAATAAATATATCACACCTGCACCAACACGTCCCCACAAGAATAATGTTGTGAGTTTCAATTCAAGCTCACAGACCCCTTGTTAAGAACCCCTGCTCTAGGCCAGTGGGGATTGAAGTAACTTTGGTGAGAACAATTTCCTGCTGCTCCCCACGTGCCTCTGCAGGTGAGGAAGAGAAGGAAAGACACCTGGGGTTCAAAGCAGGCTGAAGGGAAGAGAGGGGCATGTGTATTCTTGTGTGTGTGTGTTTCTGAGGACAGCCTCAGGTAGCTGTGGGGTTAGGAGCAGGTTGTCTAAACACTAGCACCTCAGTGCTCGGCCTGTCTGTACTAGCCACAGGAAGGCATGAACATATTTTGGGGAGAAAAGGAACCACTCTGTGGGTGTCCCTGCTTCCACTGCCTGCATCCCCCTCCCTGGAGTAGCAAAAGAGGCACTTCCTTGCCCCAAATCAGCCAGTGAGGAGCAGAGGGTGGAGGGAGGGGGCAGCATCCAGGGGCTGAGTGGGCCATGGCCCTGTGGTGGGAAGGTGAAGGGGTCAGAGAACCTCCTGGCTGGCAGTTAGGAACTCTTCCTCCCGCTGTGTGCCTCCAGTGCCTTGATGGTGAACGTGTCCTGGGGCAGCTGTGACTTCTACCAAGGCAGCACTTTCTCCTTCTTGAAGTCCTTCAGCAACTGCCTGGCCTTTGTCTCTATCATGCTCTTCAAAAGCTGGATGTTCCCTGCTGTGGGGGATCTGTCTCCATTGAGTACATAGGGAGCAGGGGTGGAGGAGCTCGATCATGGGATACTGGGGATCAAGCCGGGCTGACTCTTCAATTTTTTGCCACGTCCCTTCTCTTTCCTTCATTGGGAACCTTCTCTGCCTTGTATGGCTGTATGCCATACAGCTCTGGATTCATCTCTGTTATCAGTTTGAGGGCATTGTAGATCAGCCCATGGCCTGTCTTATTCCAGTGGCTTTTGGGAGTTCTGGTAGAGTGCAGGGAACATGATGGGGAGGACTTGGGCAGCACTGACAATTAACAGACTCACGATGTACTCATTGTTCCAGTAAAAGAGAACGCTCTGCCACTTGGAAATGGGGGCTGGAGATACACTTGGCAAGCTGGTGGAAGAGTGGTTCCATCACTTTGCTGAGCTCTGAAGGTTCAATGACATCCAGAATCTCCTCCGGCTCGTTCATAGCCCCTCCTTGGGGCTATGGGTCTTAGGCCAGAGCTTGAGAAGTCCCACTCTCACGCCTCAGTCAGACTGCTCTCCCTTTCCTGGAACTCTACCACACAGTATGCCAAATGAGGCTGATAGACCCTCCGGGACTTGACTTTGCGAGGGGGAAGCAGCATGCAGATGAGGTTCGTCTTGTGCTCTTCCTTCAAGGGCAGGGCAAAGCCACTGATGAAGCTGCCTAGGATCTCCAGGAGCTCAGCAATCCCATTGTGATGCTCCATCTCACAGATGAATCTGAGGAAGATGTGCTTGATCTGCTGATGGATATAAGCCTGGCAGCATCCCCAAAACTTGCCACAGATGTGATGCAACATGGTCTTGAGGAAGTCCTGCTCTTGAGGATCTTCACTGCCAAATAGGCCCAGGAGAGTAAGGACGAACTTCTGGTGAATGTACTTCCTGGCTTTAGTTGGAAAACAGGAGACTCAAGGAAAAGTAGGAAAAACTGGAGATGTAGTCTGGCAGCTTCCAGGTTGGGCTTGTCTGCCTCTGGTCAAACTTGGCCCTAGAGAGACTTGACGAAGGTGGCAGTGTCCAGAAGTTCACTGAACGCATGGTGCCAGCATCAGGGAAAACGGTCTTGTGACATCAGCAAGCCTATGGGTGATGTACTCCACCATCTTGTTGAGTCCAGACTGCCTCAGTTCCTTGAATTTGAGATCATTGAGTGGGTCTGACACAAAGTCAATGAGGACGCAGCATTGGTGGAGATTCTGGATAAACAACGCCTCCTGCTCCTGGGTCGGGGAAACTTTCAAGTCAGGAAGCTTATGCAGCTCCGGGCCCATACTGAGGTTGAAGTGGGAGGAATTCTGCCACTGCTCCTTCTTGACAATCTGGGCCCCTTTGAGTACTTGATTTTGCTTAGCAGTATGGGGGAGCAATGTGCTATTCCTGGGATGTTTATTGGATGGTGGTAGCTAGGGCTGGGGCTGCTGCTGGGCCTCCTTGGTGTTCTCACCTCCACCATCTTGCTTGAGCTGCTGGGTTTGGTTGCACTTTTGGCAAGCTTGGGTGGCTCCTTTTCCTTCTTCGGTTTACAGGACATCTTGGCCCATCTGGGCCCAGCCTGGCTCCAGCATTGCTTGACTGCATTCGGCCTGCTCTGCCCTCTGCCTAAACCTAGTTTTGACAGGTATACTGGGAAATCTCACAATCTGACTCCCTGTAGCACCCATCATGGAACCTGGGGGACATATCACTCAGAGAAAATTTCAATTCTTCAAAGCTCTTGCCTATGTAATTATTATATAAATTATATTCACAACTAAAATAGAATTGTAGCCATAATTACAGCTTCTCTATAGTTCATTCTTTGATTCAATAAACACGTTCGAGCACTCAAAATGTGCCAAATACTGTTTTAGGCACTGGGATACAGCAGTGAACAAGATAGATGAGAATCTGGCTCACCTGGAGTGATGGGCTGGTGGGAGAAAAGGAAATCAACTAGCAGTTTCAGCACCCTGTAATAGAGGCCATGGCAGAAGTATAGGGGGTTGTGGGAGTGCTGGGGGTGAGCATCACACTTTGAGGCGGTACAGGAGGCTCCCCAGGGTCTACAAGAGCATCTACTGCACGGTTGGGTTCAGCCAACATCTACTGAATGGCTGCACTGCCCACTAGACTGGGGTGTGAATAATGAGTAGGACGGGAAGCGGGTGTGGCTCAATGGATAGAGCTCCTGTTTAGCGCGGTGGGCTGATGCAGCAAGACCTCACAGCAAGGGGAGATAAGCAGACACAGAAAAAGCACACAGCAAATGGACACAGCAAACACAAGCAGCAAGGGGGGGATAAATAAATAAATAAATAAATCTTTAAAAAAAAAA
>JAQZBX010104920.1:0-10904 GCA_029593785.1 Cabassous unicinctus
TTTCTTGTAGACATCATATAAATGGATAATATTTCCTTATCCATTCTGCCAATATGTGTCTCTTGACTGGTGAGCTTAATCCATCAACATTCAGTGTTATTACTCGCAATGAATTTCTTACATCAGCCATATTTTCTTTGTGTTAATGTATGTCATAAGTTTTTATTATTTCTATTTATGTCTTTTTAGTTGTTCTTACACTCTCCTTCAACTCTGTCTCCCCTCCTTTTTCCTTTCAACTTGTAGAACTTCCTTTAGTATTTCTTAAAGTGCAGGTTTCTTATTGACATACTGTCTTAATTTCTGGTTATATGTGAATATTTGGAACTCTCCATCATTTTTGAAAGCCAATTTTGCTGGATAGAGAATATGTGGCTGGAATTTTTTTGTTTTAGTACTTTTACTATGTCATACCACTGTCTTCTTGCCTCCATGGTTTCAGATGAGAAATCAGCTTTTAATCTTATTGTGCTTCCCTTGTTTGTGATGGTTCTCTTTTCTCCTGCTGCCTTGGGTATTTTCTCTTCTTCTTGAGCATTGGACATTTTGAAAAGTATATGCCTTGGAGTTGGCGTGTTGGGATTTATACTGTTTGGTGTGCACTGTGCTTCCTGGACAAGTACATCCATCTCTTTCCACAGGGTTGGGAGATTTTCAGCAATTATTTCTTTCAACACTCCTTCTGTTCCCTTTCCCTTCTCTTCTCCTTCTGGGAGGCCTATAATGTGTATGTTCATGCATTTTATTTGTCGGTTAAATCCCTGAGTCCCTGCTGGATTTTTTTAATCTTTTAATCTATCTGTTGTACTATCTGTTTGACTTCAGATGCATTGTCTTCTACAACAGTAATTCTTTCTTCTGCCTGTTCAAATCTGTTGTTATGTGAATCCAGCGTCTTTTCGATTTCTTGCATTGTGCCATTGATCACCATCATATCTATTATCTTTTTATGTATGTTTACAATTTCTTCACTATGTTCTCCCAGTGTCTTCTTTATATCCTTAATCTCTTCCTTCACTTCATTAAGTTGGTCCATTACATTTGTTTGGAAAGACTTGATTAGTTGTTTGATGTTCTGCATCTCTTCCTGGTTTTTAGTTTGTTCATTGGTCTAGTCCATGTCTTCCTGTGTCTCAGTGTGGTATGTAATTTTTTGTTGCCCTCTAGTCATCATTTTATCTTGATGGGTTTATTTGGTTGATTAGCTTCTCTCTCTGCTCTAGAGTTTTATTTAGCTGGTGCTTCTCTCTGTGTCAAGTTTTCTCTTTGACTTTTCTTATTATTATTTTATTTCCTTGCTTCTTTCTATGTTCCCTTGAAGGCAAAGATTAGTGCCAGAGGAATCAAAAGATGTGAGAAAGGAAGAAGGATAATAGTAATATTGATAAAAGTTGGAAGAGGGACTGTATAAGACTTAGTGAAACAAATATTTGGCTCATGTAGGCAGTGTAGAGTAATAGGAAAAAAAGTGGAGTACCTACAATGAACTTGGAAACCAAATAGAGGAATATATATATAATGATTTAGAAGGCCAGAATGATGAGGAGAAAGAGAAAGAAGAAAGGGCTGAAAGGAAAAATGTTAATAATAATTGAAAAAGAAGAAAACAGAATAGCTAAAATAGAAATTGTGACCCTTGAAGTTGGGGCCTAATGAAAAAAGGTGGTATGTAAGAACCGCAACAGAGAGCAGAGGCAGAAAGATGAAGGAAGGAAAAGAGATAGCGTTGGGAGACAAAATCTATGTAGACAGAGAATGGGCAATCACAGAAGAAGAAGCACAGCAAAGTAGAGACAAGCTAGCAGCACCTAATTAAAAAAGAAGAAGAAAAAAAGAAAAAAAGGGTGCAAGGAAAGAGAAAAGAAAACCAAGAGACAACAAATAGACAAAGAAATAACAAGCAACCACACAAGCAAGCAGTCAAACAAAGCTAAGGAAGATCAGTGTTCCTTCTTGGGCCCTTGTGGCACCTCTCAGCCTGCTTGTGTTCATCAATCAACTGCCCTGCAAGGTTCTATCTGCAGGTTTTAAGCCATATTTTAGCAATTAAACTAAGTTGAAGGAATTTCCTTTTTTTTTTTAAGTGACTGTCTTCTCTTTTTTTTGCTGAAATAAGGAACCTAAAAGAAGGCCTCTTCTACACCAGCTCCCTCACCAAGGGTACCCTAAATAGGCTCGTGGAAACTAATCAAGCACTTCCCACTTCCTGGCCTCCCTTGGGGAGTTGAAGCTCTGATGCTTTTCAGTGCAGAATGATAAAATTGGCTGACTATGCCCCCTCCAGAGCCAAGCCTCACTATCATCAGGCTTTTAGGTAAATCTGACTTCCTCAGCAGAGTCACCTCTCCCCTCAGCCTGGTGCTGCTTCTAGCCAGCTTATTTGTTCCCCAAAGCTGTGAGGGGGTCCAGGCAACCAAACCCACAGAAAGGAAACCCCTCTCCATCTTTGTCAGAACACTTTCCTTCTCAGAGAATGATCCCTCTCCCCGGGTTACCAGTGGGAATCTGTGCGTATCTCTGGGCAGCTAAGTAGATCAACCTTCCTCAGCAGATTCACCACTCCTTCAGTCTGGTGATGCTTCCAGCCAGTTATTTTGTTCCCCAAAGCTGCAAGGGGTCTAGGCAGCCAAATCCACAGAAAGGAAACCCTTCTCGGCCCTCTGCCAGAACCCTCCCACTCTTAGAGAAAGCTCCCTCACCAGGTTGCCGGTGGGAGTAACGGCTCATCCCAGCCATTTTCCCTGAGCATGGGGCTCAGCTATCTGTATCGCCTACCATAGCCAGGGGAAAAACTCACTAATCTTTCCTGAACAATCCATCTCACCATCCAGCTCCCTCCAGATCGATGTCCCCAAAGTTCTTGCTCCATGCGCCCCCTGCATAGACCTCTCAGAAAGGATCCTGTACCCAGTCAGCTATCCTCTGAGAGTGAGTTAGTGAGTGCCCTCCTAAACTGAGGCCATCTTGCCCCTCCCATGTATTCCTCAAGCTCTTGATGTGGCACTAATCTTCACTATATAAGTTTGAGTCTATTTCTGAACACTTTATACAGTTTCATTGATTAAGGCATCTCTCTTTTCAACAATACCACACTCTCTTATTTTAACATTTTGATAAATCCTAAAATCAGATTATGTGATACCTCTAACTTTATTCTACTCTCTCAAAGTTGTAAAACCTTAATGTAAATTTCTTCAAAAATATGCTTCCTTATATTTTAATTTTGTTGCATTAAATGTACAGATCAATTTGGAATTGCATTTAATTAATAGAACACTTGCTCCCAAATGGTTTCATACCATTATCTTGGCATATTTGGCAGGATTTGTCAGAGCAGAATATGAGCCTGTATTGAGGAATCCATGGGGACAATCCTGGTCTGGTCCTCTACTCCTCTATGGGGAGGGGTGCCCTATTGTTTGATTGTTGCAGACATCTGCATGAATAATGGAACACCCCGAAAATGCTGGAAGGGATAGAGTGTATAATCCAAGGATAAAATATTATGAAGCTTAAAAAAGATAGTAAGCATGCTACTGCAGCAATTGGCTGCTATGGGCTAGTTACAACAGACTGCCTTGAGAAATACACAGAAATCCCCAGATTGAAATTAGAACATGGCTAGGGTATGGTTCTATAGAGAAGAATCTTATATCTGAATTTGGTCAGGATGGCTCCTAAAATCAGCAGCTGAGCCAGCAAAATTTCTGCTCCAGGAAATGCCACCAGGAATAGACAAGGAATTCTTATGCACTCTTACCACATTCACCAGGTCAGATTTATATGACCAGGAAAGATATATCCCACTCTACAGAGGAGACCCAAAAGAAAATAGAAAGCTTAATTGCTCCCACCGGTAATTGAAGTTTACAAAGAATTAGTGAATTAGAGCAGGAATTGTGGAAAAGTCCCTTAGCTTTCCTTAAAAGCCAAATTGAGAAAAGCCAGTGCTTCAAAAGGCAAAGGACACTCCTGGAAACTCTAGTGGACAAAGGTCAGTTAGAGCAGAGTTAGAACAAAAGGTTAGACACTTTTACCCACCCCTCAAGGGGTGGGAGATATTCTTAAGAAATTAGAAAGCCCCAAGGACAGCAGGGCAAAAACCTACAAAAACCTGGAATGAAAGGTCCCTGGGGGAGGGGAGGCTTACATCTGAATTAAAATCAAAATGTTTAAAGCATAGCCTCCTGAATATATATATCCCTTGCTATAAGCTATAAATCTATTAGCCAAATAATTCCCAGATAACTTTTTCTCCATTTTTTAATACAAAAGTTTTTCCAGGAACAAACTTGCATACTGCAGACAACACTGATCACAGAGGAGATCTTAAAATGTCTAAAAACTAGAAGTGTAGAGTGATGGAAAATCCATGCACAAACCATAGCAAAAGAGTGAGAATTATGAGTCAAATTAGTGTGTTTTATGTTTCTTTTTTGCATGTCTTACTTTCTATTCATGTCTGCTTGTTCAATGCATATCTTAATATCTCCAGATGGTAATAGAGTAATATCAAATCAACAAATAAAAATTCTTAAGAGGGGTCTATTCAAATATCTAACAATTAAATAAGTGCATATAAACACACACACACACACACACACACACACACACACACACACATATGTAAATAAGTACTCCTGGAGTACCAAATTGGAAAAAACTGAGATTCTGTTACTTTTTTAAACATTATCTAAATAAGACATTGGCCAATTAGTTTTTTTAGGATGAAGAGGTCATATAGAAATATAAATAGAGAAATGATTGGAAGAAGGAAAGTAGTTTCTTGACTTACCCTGTCCTCCAGGGACCTCTCCTATACTTGAATGAATTCAAATCTCTCATGAAAACTGGTTGAGGGAGCTATGGGGGAATGTCTGGGTGTGATAAGATGGGAAAATGTGCATTGTTTTAATTTTCCAAAGTGCTGCCAATGCAAACTACCAAAAATGTGTGGGCTTTTATAAAGGGTACTTATATGGGGTAAAGTCTTACAGCTCCAAGGCCATGAAATCTCCAAATCTAATCATCACAGTTTTCTCACCAAAATCAGCTACTGTTGATCCCAGTATCATCCCATGTGGTGAAGCAAGATGGCTGCCGATCTCTGCGAGGCTTTACCCTTCCCCTCCAGGCTCACATCTCCTTCTTAACTCCTCCATGGGCCCAGCCTCTTGGGGCTTTGTGCTTAAACAATCATGTAGTCAACTTTATCCTGGCATAGATTTTGTTCCTTAGGGCTTAAGTCCTTGCCGCTCAGCTGAGGGCAAAACTGAAGTCTTTTGTCTTAATGGCAGTTCCCATTTTTCCTCCTCTGTCCATTTTTATCAGATCCAGTAAAGGGACAGGGACTTAACCTGAGTCATGCCTTACTGATGTGGTAGAATCAAAACCCTAAAATCAATCTTAACAAGTAATCTAATAAAAGGTCCTGCAACTGAATTTAATACAATCAAAGGGTATCACACCCAGAGGAATAGATTAGTTTACAAACATGATCTTTTCAGGATTCATGAAAAAAATCTCAAAATGCCACATGCATTTATCTTAGAACTCTATCTATTAGGGTGGGAAATTAAGAATGATAGGGAGAGAGGGAATGTTATTGAATAACCATTGGTTTGCATAGTTTGTTCTATAATTCCCCAATTTAATTTTTTATGTCTTGTGGTGAGAGTAATTAGTAATTCAGTTGCCAAGTTTCAATTAGTAAAGAAAAGTCCTTGAAAGCCTTGAAAAGTTTTTCTAAATTATGATTAAAACAAACTAAACAAGAATAATATATATTTGAGAGCCTGATAGTATGTTTTGACATTGAGCAAAATTTTAGAATAGTATAAAAAATTTAGCCTCTTATGGAGGAAGGAAAAACACATTTCTCACATAAAATATAATTGTTTATATTTTATTTAACTTGGGTGTAATCTCCTTAGAGTTATATGGATACTAACAAAGCAAATTAACATTATATTTATTAGATCTTTAAGATAATGAAAAGTGTAAGTTTCTATTTAATGGAAGTAAGTTAAAAGAGAGACTGTAGATCAGTCCTAAAGTAAAATGATGAGTTTTCACAGAACAAAATGAGGGTTGTAAGATGAAAATTAAGTGCATATAGAAAGAAAGAAAAGGTTTGTGAAAGGGAATTATATTTGTCATAGTCAATGCTGACTAAAATTTGATAAGCTTGTTTAAGGGATAGTATTTTTATCATAAGATAAAATAGCACATTTTTTCATAAGAGGGGGAATATGTAGGACAAAACATTAATGAAAAGTTATAGACGGCTTGTGAAAGTAAATTTTGTTTGTGGACAAATTTAATAAGCTTATTTAAAGGTAAAATTTGTCTTGAGGTGAAGTAAATAGTCTATGTGGTTATGGACAATTATGGGACATTTGTAAAAGTATTTTCTTTTTTTTAATATGCTTTTTTTTAATTTTTAAAAGATACTTAGAATGCATAAAATGTTACATAAAAAAATAGGGAATCCCATATGCTCCACTCCTCACACCTCACGCTTTTCCCCACATTAACAACTTCTTTCATTAGTGTGGTACATTCATTGCAATTGATGAACACATTTTGGAGCATTGTCACTAAGCATGGATTATAATTTACATTGTAGTTTACAGTCTCTCCCACTCAATTCTGTAGGTTATGGCCAGATATATAATGGCTTGTGTCTGTCATTGCAATGCCATTCAGGACAATTTCAAGTCCTGAAAATGCCCCATATTACACCTTTTTCCCCCTCTCTGACTTCAACGCCTCCAGTGGCCACTGTCTCCACTTCAAGTATATAATTTCTTCCATTGCTAGAATCTCAATAAGTCTCTAGTAGAATACCAGTAAATGTACTCTAGTCCATATTTTATTCCCCAATTCTGAGAATTCTGGGATGGTGATGCTCCATCCACCACAAATTGATAGGGGGTTTTGATCCCCTATGACTCATGGATGAGACTCTCTTGTTTGCAGTTGTAGACTCTCTCAGTTCCTTGATATGGTTGTTGTCCATCCTCACCTTCTTGTTAGTTGTCCTGGGTGAGGCCAATGAACTGGAGAGTAGGTTTTGCAACTCCGCTGAGACTCAGGGCCCAGCTGGCACATGGACAGCCTAGAGATTCAAGTCTCTTGGACATAAACCTACCAACCCCAACACCAAGTATAGGTTTGAATAGAAGGGACAAAAGAGGCATGTGTAGAGCAGTCACAACTGTGTCCAACTCTGTCACACTCAGGAGCACAAACTCCAAAGTAGGGCCCACTGGCAAGGCAACAAACTCTGGAGCTGCCTGCCATGACTGTAGGACCTGGGTGTCTCCAGAACCCTCAGGGGCCCCACTATTTGGGGTAGTATATGCTTTGGCAGTCTATGAGATCCTGCTGAGATGTGGATAAGTGTTGCCTCTCTGATGACTTCCTGGCTCTTTTGAAGTCTCTTAGTCATATAAACTAATTTGCCTTCACATATTCCCCCTTTCATTCAAGGACTTTTTCCAGCTGCATCACCAGCCAGTATTTGATAGTAATCTCTCATTGCCAGAGAGGATCATCACTGGGAGTCATATCTCTTGCTTAGGGGAAGGTAATGCATTTATATGCTGAGTTTGGCTTAAAGGGAGGCCACATTTGAGCAACATGAAGTCCCTCAGGAGGTAACTCTTAGGCACTCTACAACACTAGGCTAAGTTAAAGCATTGTCTAAACTGAAGGATTTCAGTGTAAATGGTTGGTTCCAGGAAGCCATTATTAAGTAGCACAGAAACTTGTCAGACACTGCCTCAATCTTTTAAAAAGGAATACTAAATCCAATATCTGCTCCCTATTTCAGAAACTTATTATTTGCAGAAATCAATGTTGCATTTACCACTATTAATGAAAAAAAATTTTAGAGAATAACGCTCATTGTTGAAAGTTAATGTACTCTTAACATGCACATATTAGTGTTCCAATAAGCATGTGAACATATTAAGGTGGTGTTTAGTAGGAGGGTAATCTTGATTACATTGGAAATCTAAGGTTTCATTAAATAATTGGGAAAAACAGTTATGTTTTTCTTGTTCTGCTGAAGTTTATACATTATTACTGCATATCTTACAGTGATCAGGGTGGAAGCTGTTCATTTCATCTGAATTAAAATACTTTCAAGAATCTTAAAACTATATAGTTAGTTTCATTTCATATATTATGGGTTACATGAGAAGTGTTTGTGAAGTTTTACAAATTGAAGACATTTCTTAATCTTCTGCTTGTTAAATCTGGGTAAGCAAAATATTACTTTTATGCTATTTCTTTATTTAAAGATTGTATAAAATTCTTAGACTTAAGTTCTCACTATCAATATTTTTCCTAATACTTATCTCCATAGTGGTATTGTTGGTCATAATTTTAGTTATTCTTAGAAGAATGTAAAATTTTACAAAAACAACCAAAATCCCTTAGTTTTTACACTGTTCTGTACTGATACTTCTCTAAAAGAGCATGCAGTCAGCTCATCATCAACAAAGGGGGACACTAAAGGAGAAGCGGGGCAAGTCTATAAGCTATGTTTTACATGTTGATTAACATAATTTTGGTAAAAGTGTAAAAGGAAAATGATACAAAACTTTTACTATATTCTGTAGTAAATGATTTTTTAAAACAGCTTTATTTAAAACACTCATAAGGAATGAAGGGTCTTGATCGTAAGCCCTTGTTGTAGTAGCATTTATTCCTGAGCTCTGATTGCTGATTGTTATTTCTAAATCCTGAGATGTTTCACTCTTTGTGTATAACTTAACATACAATGCAATTATACTCAGCTGTAAGAAGGAATGCAGTATTAACACATGGGATAACATGGATGAATCTTGAAACTCTTATGGTGAGTAAAGTAAGCCACACACTGAGGACAAATATTATAAGACCTAACCGATATGAATTAAGGAAATTGAGAAGAATCCTTAGATTTTTTAAGTACTGTAACACACCTGGAACTCAGAGCTAAAGTTAGCCAAATCTAAAGGAGCTAAAGAAGCATCCTTATAGCTACACAAAAAGAGTGGCCATGTAGGAGTTGCTACAGCATGGTGCTGGCTAAGGCACTGGGAATCACCATTAAATATTTTGACCTGGTTCATATTACACAAGACTGTGAGGCTTGTTCACAGCTCTGACTGCAGTCAGTGCCTTACAGCAGTGGACATATGCACAAAACCAACATACCATTAAGGGACCAACAAACAGATTTGTCCATTTAGATCAGGCCCCAACTACTGCCCAGTGTGTCTTTCTATTTTAATTATTGGCACAGACATTTAGAACAGCCCATAAAACTTGGCCATGCCCCTGAGGTGGATACAAACAAGCTGCTGCTAAAGACTCTCAGTCTCTTTAGCCCTACAGTGGTCACTGCCTCCAGAATACTTCTGTTTCATACTCCTGGAGGGCACTATTCAAAAAGTCTGTGGAACACTGGAACCAATATTCTTATTCTTAAGAGGACTGACAGTACTACAGTATGCCAACTGCATGAAAGACATATCAACAGGAGCAATAATTGCCAGAGTGATGTGGGTAGAACCTAAATATGCCCCCTCCCCCCAAAAAAAACCCTAAAAAACCCAATTGACATAACAGCCTGCTCCTGTGATGGTCAACATGTGTGTTATTGTAAGCCCATTCTTACTAAATGTCCATGGGCCCATGGAAGAAAGTTCCACTGCTATTTTACTCACTTGAGAAAAACTCCCCCTCTGGTACCTAGTAAACATTTATTTGTAGGTAAATAAAATGGGGGTATAATATTTAACTTCTATGTTTTCTTCATATATGTTTTAGTTTTCTAGGCTGTTTAAGGAAAGACAATGAAACGGTTCATCTCAAAAATTGGGAATTTAGTAGCTTACAGATTTGAAGTGGGGAAAATGTCCAAATTAAGGCATCATCAAGGTGGTACCTTTTCTCCCAAGACTGTAGCATTCTGGTTCTGGCAGCCAGTGACTCCTGGTCCCTAGCTTGTCACATAGCAAAGATTATCTTGACATTTCTTGGTTGATTCCATTTCCATTGATTACAGCTTCTGACTACTACAACTGTGGCTTTTTCTCTATCACTGTCTGAATTTCATTCCACTTATAAAGGCTACAATAATAGGATTAAAACCCATCATGACTGAGGTAAGTCATACTTTAATTGAAGTATCCTAATCAAGAATGTCCTACTTACAATGATTTCACACCCACAGGAATAGATTAACTTTAAGAACATTTTTTTTCTGGGGGTTATATACAGCTTCAATCCACAACACTCCATCCTCTGTATTAGCCAGGGTTCTATTGGAAAACCGAATCAACAGATACATGAAAATATTATGATATTTTATATGATTATCTCACATGATTGTGGGATGGGGATAGGGTAAGCCACAAGCTGAGAGCTCCAATGAAGGTGTTGGAAAAATTCCCCAGATTGATTTCCATTCCTTTAGCTTCTGGGGTGTTGGTAGTCTTGCCTGGATTGGCTTGTTACAGTTTTCCATTGACTTTAATCACAGGGCATGGTAGTACAAAGAGACACCTTATGGGATGTCCTTTATTCCAGACATATTCTTCTTTACCTAAATTCAGAGTTGTAGTCCTCTTTCCCCTTGATAGTCAGGCTCAATCACACATGCCAGTACAGTAATTCCTTTATTTGCTTGTTTATTCAGAAGTGTGAAGAATACTAACTGTCCTGGTGGCAACCTTGACTTCTAGTTCAATGGAATTATTGTTGTGTCTCCTGGCAGAAGCAGTCCTCATTTTGAAAATAAGACCTGTAGACCAGCACAGCTTAAGGTAGCAGATATTTTTCTACTGAATCACTCAGGGAAATAAAGAGTGATATCAATTCCATTTCTACCCATTTATTCATTGACC
>JAQZBX010104921.1:0-10902 GCA_029593785.1 Cabassous unicinctus
GAATCATTGTTACTAACCATGAACTATAGTTTATATTATAGTTTACACTTTGCCTCACATTATTTTACAGGTTTTTAGAAAATGTATAATGGCCTATATCTGTCGTTGCAATGTCATACAGGACAATTCCAATGTCCAAATGTGCCGCCATGTTGCGCCTATTCTTCCCTCTCCCACCCCTCAGAACCTCAGGTGTCCACTGCATTTATATCAATGATACAAGTTCTCCCATTGCTACAATAATAAGTCTATAATAGAATAATAATATCTCCTTTAGTCCATTGTTCATTCCCCAATTTTGAGGATTTTGTGATAGTGATGCCCATTCTGTTTCTGATTAAAAAGGGACTTAGATCTCATGGGGCAGATGGATGGAACTTTCTTACCTGCAGATGTAGATGTTCTCTGTTTTTTTAGGATGAGCATTGTACATCATCATCCTTTTGTTAGTTGTCCTGGTTGAGTCCATTGAACAAGAGAGTAGGTGTTGGATGCAACTCTGCTGAGATTCAGGGCTCAACTGGCATATGAACAGACAAAATATTTAATCATCTGGGACATATATTTATCAAGTATAGTGCTAATTATAGGTTCAAATAAAAGGAGCAGAAGAGCTATGTGTAGAAAAATTATAAATGAATCTAACTCAGTTAGTCTGGGAAGCATAAATTCAAAAGTAAGGCCCACTGACAGGGTGCTGAATTCCTGAGCTGTCTGCCCTGCTTATAGTGTCTAGATTACTCTAGATCCTTTAGGAGCCCCACTATTTGAGGCACTGTTTATTGTGGCAGTCTGTGGGTTCTAGAAATAAACTATAAACAAAAATAGCTGTGCTAAAATATACGGTGTGACATGATTTTATGTGCACTACAATTTATAGAGTATAGGGGTCTGAAGAAGGTAACATGAAATTTTGTGATGATAAAGAAATTTCATGGAGTAGATGATGCTTAAGTTAGATTGCTGGGAACTTGGAAAATTGGAATATATCAAATATATGAGGATGAATTTGACTCAAAATACATGTATTTAATATCATAGGCGGGAAGTTTGAGGACAATTTTCAAAAAAGATATCAGATCATTTTGGTGAAGTATACAGCAATAGGGAGAGAAAAGCCTGAAAAATAAAAAGCAAAATTTAAACTTAATTTTTCTGATATATTTGTTAAATAAGCTATTAAAAAATATTCTGAGCCCCTAAATTTTTTTATCATTATTACTCATCGTTTGGAAAAAAATATTATCTATAACCACTTCTAATGAGTGAATATAAAAAAAAAAACTTAAGATAGGAGCCATATCAGCAATAAAAGTAGAGAAAGAGTCATCAGTTTTTCTGCCCTTTGCCATATAATGGACCATATTCTATGATTTGGGGAATTTACAACCTTAGTTAAAAGTTTATTTTACCTTTTGGAGTATTTTGTTCTAAGAATATATTTTTCTGAAGAAAATATCATGTTATTGCTGTTACTCTTGCTTTTTCAATTAATGGAAAATATACTTCTCTCTCATTAAAGGCTCTCCCATTTCTTAATTATTTTTTTGAATCTAGAATTTCTTCCTCTGGAAATAACGTTATATCGTTCATGGTTGTGAATGTATTTCTCCTATAATTTTTCCACTTCTAATATAGTTTTATTTTGCTTGAAATTAGCCATATCAGGTTAAAGTGCTTGGTGATTTGAAGTTCTCTGTACCCTCAGAAAAACGTGTTCTTAAATATAATCCATCCTTGTGGATATGAACCCATTATAAGTAGTAATTTTGATGAGTTTACTTCAATTAATGCTTGGCTCAGGATGAGTTTTAATCCTATTACTGGAGTGCTCTTTAAGAGAATGAATCCCAGTCAGGGAGAGAGAGAAAGAAAGCCACAGGAAGCAAAAAGCTGAAATCAGTGAAACACAGAAAAGAAGGGAAAGACCAGGAGATGCTGCTATGTGCTTTTCCATGTCAGAGGAGTCAAGGATCATGAGCAGCCTGTCTTTGGAAAGAAAGCATCACCTTGATTTTGACATTTTCCAGGCCTCAAAACAACAAGTGAACAATTCCCATTGTTTATGCTGAACCATTTCATGGTATTTCTTAAGCAGTCTAGGAAACTAAATCAGAGGGAAATCCAAGGAATTATCATTTTTAAGCATTTCAAATTGGTTTCCAGATATTTTGTTCCTTTTTTCAGACCTGTCTATAGAATATGAATATATAACTTTCCTTAGACATTTATTAATATTAATATCTAGTACTTTTGCTTTTTATTTTTATTTTTATTGTCAATAATATTTACTCATTTTTAAGGGATTGTTATATAAGATATAAAAACACTAAATACTTCTTTCTGTAATGGTACATTTTTTCCAAGATTTAGTTGCAGCTTCTTTCTAAAGAATGTGGGGGTTTTTTTGGTGTCCATCTATTAAAAATGCAAATGCTCCTAGGATTATCAACTAATATTTAGGATTTTGCATATGGTATCATTTTAGTAGTATTTCCTCTATGTTCATTTTATGTAATTAAATAAGCACTTAATTTTCCACATTTCCATTGATACTTTGCCATGTTGAATGTTTCAGTGCAATGGACACCAGTAACACCAGGTAGCTAAAAATAAAGGGAAAAAAGATTATGTGATCCACATTTCTTCAGCACATCACTCAATACACAATGAGTTTCTTCTAGCTCTCCCTTTTCTTTTGGAAAACATATGAGTGATATTTTGGGGGAGTTGGATTGGGACACCAGGCAGTCTAAGTGTAAGTACAAGGTTTTCAGGGGAGTACAGGGAAATATCAGCTGTCCAGCACAAGAATACCACACCTCATCTCAAATCACCCATAAATTCACTTTACTAAATATACTCAAGGTCACTCTCCCTCATTCTTTTAAGTGTTAACTCCTTGCTCATTGCCACTCTAACACAGCTGTTTATATGAGTTTTATTGATCTTTCTGCCTCCTAGGTAATACCTCCAGGACCCTGGCTTCTCAGTTTATTGCCTTCCATGCATGAAATTATATTTTATTCCTCCATAACTCAGGTCACTTAGGGGATGAAATTAGATCATCTACTAACCTCTGATAAAAAAAAAATCATTTCTTCTGTTGGTCTCAATTTCAAATAAGTTTTCATCATCACTCCCCAATATATCATTTAATTCTATCTAGGTCCTCTGATTCCAATGATTCTTTCATTCTGTTGGATTTGTACTCCATTAATCATACCCTCTCCTCACTCTGATCTATCCTGCCAAGTCTTCAATCACCTCCTGATCCAGCTTCGATTCCTTAATCAATCATTATATTCAATCCCTTGCATGAGTCATCCACTCACTTGTTCCTTTTTACCTTTATCATTTTCCTGGTCAAATTCCAAATCTGGTAAAATCCAATTACCAGACTGCTTTAATTTTGCACCCACATAACTGAATGTGGCTGGAAGGAATAATACAATGAAACTGACCAGCTTCATCCCAAATCATGAATATTTCTTCATTATGCCATGCAATCCTATTTAATATCCCTAGTTTATTCAACCCTGTATTAGTCAGCCAATGTGGTGCTGATATAAGGTACCAGAGCTCTTTTGGCTTTTATAAAGGGTATTTATTTGGAGTAGAACCTTACAGTTACCAGGCCCTAAAAAGTCCAACTCAAGGTACCATGTAAGTTACTTTTTATCCCAAAGGCTGTTTCCACGTGTTGACATAAGATGGCAGGCTATGTCTGTGAGGATTCAGATTTCCTCCTTCCTCTTAAGGCTCCATGGTCCCACCTTCCTCTGATCTCTGCTGTAGGCTGGCATAAGGCTCATCTCTTTCCCCAGGGCTTGTTTCTTTTCAAGCTCAGCTGCTCTGGTCTCTTCACAAGGTCAGCTGTACTCTATCAGGTTCATCTCTCTTCCCAGGGCCGTGTCTAATGAAGTCTTCTCTCTTTCCTCACATGTCTGCTTCTCTGTGTGTCTACTTCTTTGTATGAGTCTATTTTATCCCCACTAATTGGTGGGGACTCAACCCTGAATGCCTTAATGACTTGATCAAATCAAAGCCCTAATTTTGATTTAATAAAATAAAAGTGAAGCCTCTGATTTAATACAATCAAAAGGGTATCATGCCCAGAGGAATGGAACAGTTTACAAACATAATCAATATCTCCTTTTTGGAATTCATAAATAATATGAAATTGCCACAAGCCCATAACTTTCCTAAATGATGAGTTCATCTTCTCCTCTCTGCTAAAATTTCAAACACTTCCAAGATTATCCTCATTCTGAATGAGCTCACTCTTTCTCTAAGGAAGTACGATCAGAAGATAAGTTCCTCATGTTCCCAGGACTCCTCTTCTCTCCTATATGTATCTGTGCCCATAATTTGCCTTCTTTTCTTAGGACTACCAGCTCCATTTTGAGATCAAATATTTCTTTGTTGTACTATATCATTTTCCTGTTGATACACAAGGACATCAATTCAATCATTATTCATTCTCATTCCAGGATAATCATATTTTCCCATTTGCCAGATAATTCTTTTTAAAAAAATAAGTATAATTTCTGGCATCTTAAATGATTACAGAAGACTTCTTTTTGTGGCAGTGTGTTCATAGCCAGGCCTTGTAACCTCAAGGCACAGTTTAGGACTGTGCTCTGATAAGAACAGTAGGGTTTAAGTAGCAGGTTACAGTATTTTTCATATTTTAAACAAAGAAAGATAAATCAGGGAAGTGGATGTGGCTTAAGTGGTTGGGCTCCTGTTTACCCTATAGGAGACCCTGGGTTCGATTCCCGGGGCCTCCCAGAGAAGGCAAGCTGGCCCAGGCAGTGCCGTGAGCTGACGGCCCGCATGGCGCGGTGAGCTGATTGCCCTCGTGGCATGGTGTGTTGGTGCTACAAGATGACGCAACAAAGGGGGACAAGCAGACACAGAAAAATGCACAGCAAATGGACACAGCAAGCACAAGCAGCAAGGATGGGATAAATAAATAAATAAAATAAATCTTTTTTTTTTTTTTTAAAAAGGAATGATAAATCAAGTTAGTTCCCCAAGATTACAATGGATCTTGATTAAAAATATGGAATGGAGATGCAAGTTATATTTTCTTATAAGATTTTGTCCTTTATATCAAGCTACTTTTTTTTTTAGTTTCCAGGGCTGATCAAGCAAATACATTGTCTTAGGTCAGGCTAACCAATGGAAATTTATACTCACAAAGTTTGAGACTGGGAGAAGTCCAAATCATGGCATCATCAAAGCAATGCTTTATTCCTAAAGTCTGTGGCATTCTGGGATGGCAGCTGGTCATCCTTGCTTCTTAGCTTGTCATGTGGCAAGGCATATGGTAGTGTTTCCTTGTATCTCACTTCTTTTCTGGGTTCCATTGATGTTCAGCTTTTGCTTCCTATTGCTTTCTCGTTCTCTTTCTCAATTTCATTCTGCTTGTAATCGATTCCAGCAATAGGATTAAGATAAATACTGATTGGACTGAGCCACACCTTAACTGAAGTAACCTCATCAAAAAGTCCTACTTACAATGGTTTCATATCCACATGAATGGACTATCTTTAAGAACAAGATTTTTGGGGGTACTTTTAGATTCAAACCATAAAACTCCACCCTCTGTTCCCTGAAAAGACATGTCCTTTCTACATACAAAACACGCTCATTACATAATAACATCCCAAAAGTCTTTTGTCATTTCTATAACAATGCTAAGTATAAAGTCTCATTACAATCAGTTATGCATATTTTCTTTCCTTGAACACAGTTCCTCTTTGTCTTTGGACTAGTGAAACATAGAGAAAAAGTTATCTAATTCCAATATAAAAAAGGAGAGACAGGCATAGGATAAGCATTTCTATTCCGATAGTTAAAAATTGGTAGAAAATCAGGGGTCTTGGGTCCCAAACAATTTCAAAACCCAGCAGGATATACTCTACTAGATTTCAAAATCTGAGAGTCAATTATGGAACAAGGTTTTGTTCTCTGGGCCCAATGAAGCAGCAGCCCCACCCTCTTCAAGTGCTTATGCAGCAGTTATGCTCTCTTCAAATATTGGGGTGAAGGTTCCGTTCTCTTATAGCACTGGGCAGCCAGACTCTCTACATAGCCCCAGGGAACAGACCCAATCATCTTTGAACACATGGGTTACAACACTCTTTTTGAACAAGGGGATGGAAGATGTGCCTTGCTCCAAGGGCAGGGGCAGACCTGACCTTTCTACACACATGGGCTGGCTTGCTCTCTTTGCCCAAAGAGATATCTTCAGTCTAGATCTCATCTTCTGTGGTTCTTTCTTAGAAGTCACTCTTCCTTCAAATTGTTAGTTTTCTGTTCCTTTTAATCCAGGTTAGTAGTGGTTCTGTTTATATAAATTACATAAAACACTTGTTGGCTTTGCATGTAGTTCATGAGAGATCAATCCATCAAATAGAAGGAATTTCTATAGCTCCTTAGTGGATAACAATATTCCAAATCCTGGCTTCCACAGAAATTGTTGCCTGGTTTCTCGTTCAGGTAAATCCTCACATTGAGCCCAGTTCTAGATAGGCTGGGAATTCTCAAAATTATCAATTTCTGTTTTCTTTGTGCCCAGGAGATTAATTCTCAGCTTATTCTTTTTCAATCTCACTTTGCTATAAGCTGAAAAGAAACAAAGGTGAACATTATACATTTAGTTTGGAAATCTCCTAAGGTTAAAATGCAAACTCTTTGCTTTCAAGTTCTGCCTTCTATCTGACATCAGAATTTAATTTTGCAAAAATTTTGCCAATTTAAAATGATTACCTTTCCTCCAGTTTCCAAAAACACATACATAATTTCCATCTAAGCCTTCATTAGAAGAAGATTTAGCATCCATAATTTTACCAACAGTCTCTAGAAAAGTAATGTAGATTTTTTTTTCTATCAAGAAACTCACAATTCTTTCAACTTTTATCCATTACCCAATTCGAAAGTTGTTTCCACATTATTGGTATTTGCTATAGCATCACCCCACTTTCCTCGTACCAAATTTTCCTCATCTTTTCAAGGAAATACCATCAAAAGGGTCAGGTTAAATAATGGTAATTTATTCACCCATGGATTGAGGCTGTGAAAAAATGATTACATCAAGCATCATGTAGGAGATGCTTTCTTCCCTAAGAGTGTGGTATTCTAGGACTGGTTGCTGATGATCCTTGGCCCTTAGCTTTTCAAATGGCAAAGCACATTGTGGTGTCTCCTTGTCTTTCTCTTCCTTTTTAATTAAAGAAAGAAGAAAAACTTTATTAAAATAATAGAGTTGATTCTAAGGTTGCAGTATATATGAATTGTATTTTCAAAAGATTTATAAGAATTAAACTAAATTTGATGAATAAAAAATATTAGACTTGAGGTATTTTAATATTTAGCTTGAATTTTTCACAACCTTTTAAAATTATTTTTTTGTTTTTAAAGATGTTTTAGATTAGTTAAATGTTATATAAAAAAACAGGGTATTCCCATATGTCCCACTCCCTCCACATTCCACAATTTCCCCCATTAAAAACTTTCTTCATTAGTGTGGTACATTTATTACAATTGATGAGCACATATTGAAACATTGCTATTAACTGTGGACTGTAGTTTATATTATAGTTTACACGCAGTCCCACAAAATTTTGTAGATTATGAAAAACTATATAATAGCCTGTATCTATCATTGCAATGTGTTGCAGGTTAATTTCAATGTCCCCCAAAGGCCATGATATTACCCCTATTATTTCCTCTTCTCCCCACAGAACCTCTGGTAACCATTGCTTTTATATCAATTATAAAACTTCTTCCATTCTTAAAAGAATGATAAGTCTATAAAGAATAATAATAAATCTATATTAGTCCATTGTTCATTCCCCAATCTTAAGGATTTTGGGATAGTTATGCACACTTTCTGATGGAGAGGGAGCTTAGATCCTATGGGGCAGATGGTTGTAGCTATCTTGCATGTGGTTGCAAAGACTTTTGTTCCTTGGAATGGCCATTGTCCATCATGATGTCCTTGTTGGTTGTCCTGAGTGAGTCAATGAACTGGAGAGTAGGTGTTGCAACCCTGCTGACACTTGGGGCTCAACTGGCATATGGACAGATCAGATATTTAGGTCTTTGTGACATATATTTATCAAGTATAGTGTTTTTTATATCTTCAAATAAAGGGCAAAAGAGCCTTGTGTCAGGAAACTATAAATGAGTCTAACTCTGTTACACTGGGGAGCATAAATTCCGAAGTAGGGCCCACTGACAGGGTGCCAAAACCTGAGGTGTCTGCCCTTCTTATAGTGTCTGGATGTTTCTATAGCCCTCAGGATACATGCTATTTGAGGCACTGTTTACTGTTGCACTCAATGAGATCCTGCTGAGATGTGCATCAGAATAACCTCTGGAATGACCTCCTGATTCACTTTGAAATCTCTTAGCCATGAAAACTCATTTATATTTACCATTTCCCCCTTTCGGTCAAGGTTTTTTTCCAGATGCATTGCTAGTTGGCACTTGGTAATAATTCCTCAGTGCCAGGGAGGCTTTTCCAAGGAGTCATGTTCCATGCTGGGGGGTAGGTAATGCATTTTTATGCTGAGTTTTGGCTTAGAGAAAGGCCACATTTGAGGAGGCTTTCAGGAGGTTACTTGTAGGCAATATATAATACTAAGCTAAGCTTAAATTTCACAACAAAATGTTCATAAGTACAATCATCAACATCAAGGGCCTGGCGTAATGATTTGTCCTCCTTCCCTTGGCACTGCTGTTTTACTGAGGGGATTCTTGCTGTCCTAGAGAATGTAGCAGAACTCCCCAGGATGGGAATTCGATACTCTTTCATCTGTTGTGTGGATCTCCACCCACGGAAACAATGCCCCATGAACACATGAACATATTCATATGCCGTAGAGGCATGCCATGGCCCAGGTGAACCTTTCCCCATGCTTGTCCCATCACCAACACCCTACAGCAGTGTTCCTCCCTTGCCACAGTTGTGACCCTTCTGTGATCCAAAACCTCTCCAAAAATGAAGCCAACAAAATAACCAAGTAAAATTAATAAGTAAATGAAGTAATAATAGTTTTTAAAATAACATGCAAAAAAAATTTTAATTGAAATAATAAAAAAAATATACATTATGTCTTTCATAACTGTAAGATCTGTTGTCACATAGGTACAGTGACATTTTCTTCCGTATATTCCTCCAGTGCCTTATTTTTTTTTCATTTTATCTCCAAAGAACCTTTAGTTTACAGAAAATTCACATAAAGGATTCCCATACACACAATGCACTTCCCCTTTTCCACTCTCCCTTATTTATAACATTTCACATATGGATGGTACATTTGTTATAATTGATGTACACATATTGAAACATTGCTACTTACCAAGGTCAATGGTTTATATTATGGTTTACATTTTGTACTATACATTTTTATAGGTTTTGACAAAATTTAAAATAGCCTGAACCCATTATTGAAAGATCATGAAGAACAATTCTAATGCCTTAAAAATGCCTTATATTCCATCTATTCTATTCTTCCCTCCCCCATCCCTCAGAACCTATGGTAACCCCCAACTACAATTTGAAGAATAAGATTCATAGTTACTTGCCATAATATAAGGGCTTGACATATTGTTTTGTTTCATTTATTAGGCTCTGCCTATATTCTTAGAGAGATTCTTGAGTGTATGTTTTCATAACTTTTTTTGACCATTATTGTTTCCTGCATTATGAATCATGTGTTCAAGTCCAGTGTTTGTTTTTACATTAGGAAGCCATATATTTTTATTTGAATTACTTATAATCGTTCTTTACTTACAAAGCAATAAAATATTCTCCTATAATTTGCTTTAGATTTTGTTCAATTCTTCTGGAGAAAATAAAGAGCATCTTCTCAAACATCAACTAAATATTTTTGCTACTTATTCAAAACTAATTTTGAGCTTTCGGGAAAAGGGGACAATATTTTTTTTCAAATAATAGCTACATATTTTTAACAATTAGTTTTTAAGCATTATCCATTTTGTATAATAAATTTTGTGTAAAAGACTTATCATTGCCTGAAAAGAGATTTGACCTTTGCCCTTGTCTACTGGGAAGTTAATCTCTAGGCCCTGGGACTATCCTGCTTGATAAGAATATCTTTGCCTGGAGTCTTTAGCCACTATACTTGCTAACAATATGATATATGATAGACAACCATATCATTCCAACCTTCCAAACTCTGGGAAGTGATAGAGATTAAAGGTCAGTCATACAAGCAGTATGTGATCAAGCAACTTTAAAAACTCTGGACACCAAAAGCTTGGGTGAGCTCCACTGGCTGGTAATACTCACTGTGTACTCTCTTATCTTTTTTGGGAGAGGTAGCCACATCCATGAATCCATGGGGAGAGGACAACTAAAATTGTTGAATTTGGCTGCATCCCATACTACTTACTATGCATTTGTAACCTTTAGCTATACTAAACCTGTAATTTTAAGTATAGCACTTCCTTGAGTTCTAAGAGTTGTTCCAGTGGATTATTGAATTTAATTGTGGTCATAGGTACCTCAAAATTTGTAGCCACCAGATCTTTTTGAGGGTGGCCTTGAGGAATCCTGAACTTGCACCTGGTGCCTGAAGTGAGGGTTGTCTGGTGGGGACTATTCCCTCACGTGTTTTAAACTGTCTGAACTTTTTTGCAGTGTTTTAATATAATTTATTATTACAAAAATGTAGTACACTTTTATATGTAAAAGTACAATAGAACAATAACAATACATGGATAGTTATTGATAGGAAAATAAATAGACTGATGTAAAAATAAATAGACAATAAAATCTTATTAATTAGAATTTCATATTAAATTAGTGCAGTTAATAGTTTTTGCAGTAACCAGTCATCAAGACATCTCATGAAGAAGAAT
>JAQZBX010104922.1:0-10902 GCA_029593785.1 Cabassous unicinctus
GTTTATTTATTTATTTATTTATCCCCCCCTTGCTGCTTGTGTTTGCTGTGTCCATTTGCTGTGTGTTTCCTCTGTGTCTGCTTATCTCCCCCTTGCTGTGAGGTCTTGCTGCATCAGCCCACCGTGCCGCGCGAGCCGGCCTGCCCTCACAAGGAGGCCCCGGGAAGCGAACCCAGGGCCTCCCATATGGTAAATGGGAGCTCTATCGATTGAGCCACACCCACTTCCCTCTGTGTCCATTTTTGCTGTGCATTTTTCTTGTGTCTGCTTGTCTGCCTTTGTTGCATCATCTTGCTGTGCCAGGCCTTCAGCTCACCGTGTCAGCTTGCCTTCACCAGGAGGCCCTGGCAATAGAACCTAGGGCCTCCCATATGGTAAACCACTTGAGCCAAATCCACTTCCCTGGTAAATGACTTTTCTATTTTTGTAAAGTAGGCTTTTGGAATTTTGACTGTTACTGCATGGAATCTATAAATTAATTTGGGTAGAATTGACATCTTCATGATATTTAGTCTTCCTGTCCATGAACATAGATTGTCCTTCCATTTGTTTAGATCTTCTTTGATTTCTTTTAGCAGTGTTTTGTAATTTTCTGGAAGCAGATCGTTCACATTACTGGTTAAATTAATTCCTAGATATTGAGTCTTTCTATTGCTACTGTAAATAGAATTTCCTCCTCAGCTTGTTCATTACTAGTGTATAGAAATGCTACTGATTTTTTGCATGTTAATCTTGTATCCTGCCACTTTGCTGAACTCACTTATTAGCTCAAGTAGCTTTGTTGTAGATATTTCAGGATTTTCTAAATACAGCATCACATCATCTGTGAAAAGTGAGAGTTTTACTTCCTCTTTTCCAATTTGGTTGCCTTTTATTTTTTTCCTTGCCTAAATGCTCTAGCTAGACCTTCTAGCACAATGTTGACTAACAGTGGTGACAGTAGGCATCCTTGTCTTGTTCCTGATTTTAGAGGGAAAGCCTGAACCTCTCCCCATTGAGTGAGATGATGGCTGTGGAATTTTCATATATACCGTTTATTATGTTGAGGAACTTTCCTTCTATACCTATCCTTTGAAGCATTATCATAAAGAAGGGATGCTGGATTTTGTCAAATGCCTTTTCTGCATCAATGGAGATGATCATGTGTTTTTTCCCCCTGATTTGTTAATATGGTGTATTGCATTAATTGACTTTCTTTTTTTTTTTTTTTTAAGATTTATTTATTTATTTATTTATCCCCCCCTTGCTGCTTGTGCTCGCTGTGTCCATTTGCTGTGCGTTTTTCTGTGTCTGCTTGTCTCCCTTTTGTTGTGAGGTCTTGCTGCATCAGCTCACTGCGCCGCCCGGGCTGGCTTGCCTTCACCAAGAGGCCCCGGGAATCGAACCCGGGGCCTCCCATATGGTAAATGGGAGCCCTATTGATTGAGCCACATCCGCTTCCCACATTAATTGACTTTCTTATGTTGAACCACTTTTGCATACCAGGAATAAAACCCTCTTGATGGTGATGTATAATTGTTTTATATGCTGTTGGAGTCTATTTGCAAGTATTTTTTTTTTGAGAATTTTTGCATCTGTGTTCATTAGAGAGATTGGTCTGTAATTTTCTTTTCTAGTAGTACCTTTATCTGTCTTTGATATTAAGATGATGTTGGTTTCACAAAAAGTGTTGGGTACTTTTCCCTCCTTTTCAATTTTTTGAAAGAGTTTAAACAGGATTGGTATAAATTCTTCTTGAAATGTTTGGTAGAATTCACCTGTGAAGCCATCTGGTCCTGGACTTTTCTTTTTTCAGAGCTTTTTGATGACGGATTCAATCTCTTTAAATATGATTGGTTTGTTAAGTTCTTATATTTCTTGTAGCGACAGTGTAGGTTGTTTGTGCATTTCTAGGAATTTGTCCATTCATCAAGGTTGTCTAGTTTGTTGGCATACAGTTTCTCATAATATCTTCTTATGATCCTTTTTATTTCTGTCGGGTCAGTCATAACTTCCCCCCTTTCATTTCAGATTTAATTTGTTTGCATCTTTTCTCTTTTTTTCTTTGTTAGCCTTGCTAAGAGTTTAACGATTTTATGGATTTTCCCAAAGAACCAGCTTTTGATTTTGTTGATTTTCTCTATTGTTTTTTGTTCTCAATTTCATTTATTTCTTCTCTAATCTTTGTTATTTCTTTCTTTCTGCTTGCTTTGGGATTGGTTAGCTATTCTTTTTCTAGTTTCTGCAGTAGTTCAATTAGTTCTTTGATTTTAACTCCTTCTTCTTTTTTAATATAGGCATTTAAGGCTTTGAATTTCCCTCTCAGCACTGTTACTGTATCCCATAATGTTTGATATGTTGTGTTCTCATTTTTATTCATCTTGAGATATCTACTAATTTCTCTTGCAATTTCTTCTTTGACCCACTGAGTGTTTAGGAGCATATTCTTTAGCTTCCATATATTTACAAAATTCCCCTTTCCTGCCTATTATTGATTTCCTGCTTCATTCCGTTATGATCAAAGAAGGTGCTTTGTATAATTTCAATCTTCTTAAATTTATTGAGAACTGTTTTGTGGCCTAAAATGTGGTATATCCTGGAGAAAGATCTATGAGCACTTGAGAAGAATGTATAGTCTGCTGGTTTGGGGTGCAATGTTCTATATATGTCTGTCAGGTCCAGCTCATTTATCATATTGCTCAAGTTCTCTGTTTCCCCTGATCTTCTGTCTAGTTTTTCAGTTGATGTGAGTGGCATATTGAAATCTCCAACTCTTATTGTGGAGAGATCTGTTTCTTCTTTCAGTTTTGCCAGAGTTTGCCTCATGTATTTTGGGGCACCCTGGTTAGGTGCATAGATATTTCTGACTGTAACTCCTTCCTGGTGGATTGTGCCTTTTATTAATATATAATGGCCCTCTGCATCTCTTATCACTTCTTTGCATTTAAAATCTGTTTTGTCTGACACCAGTATAGCAACCCCTGCTCTCTTTTGGTTACTATTTGCATGAAATACCCTTTTCTAACCTTTCACTTTCAGTCTGTTTACATCCTTGGGTCTAAGGTGAGTCTCTTGCATACAGCATATGGATGGCTCATGTTTTCTTATCCATTCTGCTGGTCTTGTGTTTTGATTGGGGAGTTTAATCTATTAACATTCAGTATTATTTACACTAAAGGATTACTTACTTCAGCCGTTTTATACTTTGGCTTTCATATGTCATATCTTATTTTTGTCCATCTTTTTACCTTTTGGTTACTCTTTCTGATAGTCTTCACTTCCATACTCTCCTCCAAGCCTCTCTCTCTTGTCTTATCTTTTCTGGCTGCAGAATTTCCTTTAGTGTTTCCTGCAGAGCTGGATTCTTGTTTACAGACTCTCTTAGTTTC
Organism: Cabassous unicinctus; assembly: GCA_029593785.1. NCBI lineage: Eukaryota > Metazoa > Chordata > Mammalia > Cingulata > Chlamyphoridae > Cabassous > Cabassous unicinctus. The sequence continues at coordinate 3,369 of JAQZBX010104922.1, forward strand.
TGTTTATCTGTGAATATTTTAAACTCACCATCATATTTGAAGGAAAGCTTTGCCGGATAAAGAATTCTTGGCTGGCAGTTTATCTCTTTCAGTACTCTAATTATATCATACCACTGCCTTCTTGCCTCCATGGTTTCTGAAGGGAAGTCCACACTAAGTCTTATCAGACATTCCTTGTATGTGATGTTTCACTTTTCCCTTGCTGCTTACAGAATTTTCTCTTTATCTTTGGTATTTGGCATTCTGCATATTATGTGTCTTGATGAAGGTCTTTTTGAATTTATTCTAATTGGAGTGTGCTGTGTTTCCTGGACACATATATTCATGTCTTTCATGAGAGTTGGGAAATATTCGGCCATTATTTCCTTAAATACTCTTTCTGTCCCTTTTCCCTTCTCGTCTCTTTCTAGAACTCCCATAACACATGTATTGGTGTGCTTCATGTTATCATTCACCTATCTGAGCCCCTGCTCAATTTTTTCCATTCTTTCCTCTTTCTGTTCTTTCTCTTCAATTTCAGTTGTTCTTTCCTCTGCATTGCTGATTCTTTCTTCCACGATTTCAAATCTACTGTTGTATGCCTCTATTGTATTTTTAAATATATTTTTATTGAAGTTTATCATTTATACATGATCATACATAAAGAATATGTGTTAATATTCTTGCTGTCCTGATTTTGTGATAATCAGGGTAGGCTAAACATTTGCTATATTAGAAACCATGCATGTGTCCCCAGAGCTAGATTTTCTCCTTAGGTCTGGTTTTTAGAATGCTGGTGATAAACTAAGCCTAATTTATTATATGACCATCCTGTATGGGAAAAGACTGTAACTCTAGGTATCTTTGGTCAACCTTAAGAGATAAAGCAGGGGGATGGATGTGGCTCAAATGGTTGGGCATTCATCTCCCATATGGAGGGACCTGGGTTCAATCCCCAGGACCTCCCGGTAAAAATGAAAAAAGAAAAATATAGACGGCACATGGGCCACCAGGCCCTGTGCGCGGATGTGCCGTCAGGCCCTACATGTGGGTGCGCCGTCAGCCCCCGCGAGCCATGCAGCAAGATGATGACATAACAGGAGAGTGACACAAGGGAAAGCCAAGATGAGACATGCCAAAAAACCAGGAACTAAGGTGGCGCAGGCAGTAGGATGAGTCTCTTCCACATCGGAGGTTCCGAGGATCGAATCCCAGTGAAGACGGGAGAAGAAGGATGAAAAGAGAGGGCAGGAAGCAGACACATAGAGTTGCCCAGCGAATGGACACAAAAACAGCAAAAATGGGGGGGGGGCAGTAAAAATGGATAAAAGTAAATAAATAAATAAATCCTTTAAAAAAAATGTATGGGGGAGTAAGATACGGACAATAGTTAGTAGTAAAACTTTGATGATGCTCTTTCATAATTTGTTAGCAAATGTTTCACAGCAATGCAAAGTATTTGTGGTGGGGTGACGTGTGGGAACCCTGTATAATGTTATGCATGTTGTTTTGTAAGTTCACAATGTTTACTGAACCCTTATTGTTTATGTATGTTCATGTATAAATGATATACTTCAATAAATTGTTAAAAATAATAAGTATATAGTAAAAGTTGTGAACTTGAAAAATAAACATGCATAATATCATGCAGGGGTCCCATACATCATCCCTCCACCAACACCTTGCATTGTTGTGAAACATTTGTTACAAACTATACAAGAGCATCGTCAAAATATTACTACTGGGAAGTGGGTGTGGCTCAGTGGATAGAGCCCCCGTTTACCATATGGGAGGCCCGGGTTCGTGTCCCGAGGCCTCCTTGTGAGGGCACGCCGGCCTGAGTGGTGCGGTGGGCTGATGCAGCAACCTCACGGCAGGAAGCGGGTGTGGCGCAATGGATAGAGCACCCGTTTACCATATGAGAGGCCCTGGGTTCGCTTCCCAGTGCCTCCTTGTGAGGGCAGGCCGGCTCACGCGGCGCCGTGGGCTGATGCGGCAAGACCTCACAGCAAGGGGGAGATAAGCAGACACAGAGAAGACACGCAGCTAATGGACACAGCAGCACAAGCTGCAAGGGGGGGGAATAAATAAAATAAAAATAAATAAATCTTTAAAAAAAAATATTACTACTAACTATAGTTCATATCTTACATTTGGTGTATTTTTCCAACAACCCACCCTATTATTTTTTAAATATGTATTTTTATTATAGAGGTTGTGAACTTACAAAACAATCATGCACATGTGTAGAATTCTCATACAACACCCCTTCATCAACATACCACACCATGGTGGAATATTTGTTACAGATTTTGAGATAATATCATCAGACTATTACCACCAACCATGGTCCATGGCATACATTTGGCACACTTTTTCCATACCCCCCATTATCTATACAGTGCATCTTTGGCATTGCTGCAGGTGTACTATGGTATTGCTGTTAACCACAGTTCATAGGTCACACCAATCCTCTATTGTATTTTTAATCTCACTTATTGTGTCTTTCATTCCCATAATCTCTGTTATTTTTCTATCCAGGATTTCATATTTTTCTTTGTGCTCACAGAATGTCTTCTTAATATCTTTTATTTCTTTAGCTATGTTGTCCTTCAACTCCATGATTTGATTTAGGAGATTTGTATGAACCTCATTGATTAGCTGTTTTAAGTCCCGTGTCTAATCTGTAGCTTTAATTTGTTCCTTTGCCTGAGTCATAGCTTCCTTTTTCTTTGTATGCTTTGTAATTTTTTGCTAATGTCTAGGCATCTGATTCTGGTACTGAGTTTACTCTTATGTTCAGTTTCTCTCTCTTGTCTAGGGATTTACTAAGTAGCTGTGTGCTACCATTGTTCTTTGACTCTTTGTTCAACTTGTTCTAGATATTTAGGATTGCTCCTGTTTAAATGCTAAAACCAGGGCTAAGGACTCAGTAATGGGGTCCAGGCCAGGTTCCAAGGGCCTTAGAGAGGGTGGCAGTAAAGGCACCTGCTTGCCTTATTTTTTATTTATTTAATTTTTCCTTTTTGTGCACTTTTCGGGTCTGGATACAAGTTTATACATGTATTGTAAACTGTATATAATGATACAAAGTGCCAAGTAAATACATAAAGAAAGCATAATTACTTTGGCTTAGTTATTTCCAATAAGTTCAACAACTGGTTCATCTAAAAAATCATCTGACTGGCTGTGTGTGTCTTCAAGTTTCACTTTATTGAATAGTAAATATTTTTTTTGCAGTCAAAGTACCTTGTTGCATTTTCAGTGTGCAAGTTTGTGCATATTTGCTCTTTGTACATTTTATAAATATTTTAAGCCAGGTTTTTTCAATCATAAAATGAAGCCTGCCTTTTTGTCCCCAAGCTGTAAACAGATGTAAGGCTTTTAAAACATTAATTAAAAATTTTTTTTCAAGTGTTAATTGTTGACTTCTTCTTTTCAGTTATACAGACTGTTTCTGTTCAATGCAAAGTTGAGTAGGAACTATAGACATTCTTTCCATATGTTAGAGCTATCAATAAATACTTTATTTCAGCTTATAAGTTCTACTGTTATCATGTATTCATGTTTTAAGTAATATTCCATAATTTCACAGATACTTTAGGAAAAAGGGAAGAACTAATTTTTTTTTTATTTGTTTGTTTGTTTTTGTTTTTAGGATGTATTGGGGGTTGAACCTGGGATCTCGTACACAGGAAGCAGGTGCTCAACCACATGAGCTAAATCTGCTTCCCTAAATTTATTTTTAATATTGAAAAAAATCCTAAATATACTCAAGTTATGATCATACTACTGATAGAATCACTACCGAATTTGGAAAGAGGGCAATGTGATGCTTATGAAAAGCTGCTTATTCCTTTAAGTATCATTTTACTTTTCCCTCCCATGATGCCAATTGTAGCTATGTAGTTCTCGTAACTTTACCAGCTTTTTCAATTTTATACAAGCTTTTCAATAGCCAGGTTAGTGGGAAAAAGTTTCTTCAACAAATGGTGGTGGGAGAACTGATATCCATAACCAAAAGAATGAAGGAGGACCCCTATCTCACTCCCTATACAAGGAACAATTCAAAATGGATCAAAGACCTAAACATAAAAGCTAGGACCATAAAACTACTAGAAGAAAATGTAGGGAAATATCTTAAAGATCTTGTGGTAGGTGGTGGTTTCTTGGACCTTACATCCAAAACAACAAAAGAAAAAATAGATAATTGGGACCTCCTCAAAATTAAATAATTTTTCACCTCACAGGACTTTGTCATAGGGTGAAAAGGCATCTGATTCAATAGGAGAAAATATTTTGAAATCACATATCTGTTAAGGGTTTGATATCCATGATATATAAAGAGATGCTACAACTCAACAATAAAAAGGCAAATGACCCGATTAAAAAATGTGCAAAAGACTTGAATAGACATTTGTCCAAACAAGAAATACACATGACAAAAAAAAAAGCACATGAAAAAATGTTCAACTTCACTAGTGATTAGGGAAATGCAAATCAAAACTACAATGAGATATCATTTCACACCTATTAGAATGGCCACTTTTAAAAAGACAGAGAACTACAAGTGTTGGAGAGGATATGGAGAGATAGGAACACTTGTTCACTGTTGGTGGGAATGTAGAATTGTCCATCCACTGTGGAGGACTGTATGGCAGTTCCTAAAGACTTTGAATATAGATTTGCCATGTGACCTGGCAATACTCCTTATGTCCTCCTCAGATTGCACATTACTAGTGTATAGAAACACTACTGATTTTTGTGTATTAATCTTGTATCCTGCCACTCTGCTGAAATCATTTATTAGCTTTAGTAGCTTTATTGTAGATTTTTCAGGTCTTTCTAGGTATAGGATCATATCATTTGCAAATAGTGCAAGTTTTATTTCTCCTTTCCTATTTGGATGCCTTTTATTTCTTTTTCTTGCCTGATTGCTCTAGCTAGAACCTCTAGCACTATATTGAACAATAGTGGTGACAGTGGCCATCCTTGTCTTGTTCCTGATCTCAACAGGAATGCTTTCACCATTGAGAACAATGTTAGCTGTGGGTTTTTCATATATGGCTTTTATCATGTTGACAAAGTTTCCTTTGTAGTATTTTTATCAACAAAGGATGCTGTATTTTGTCAAATGCCTTTTCTGCATCAATTGATAGGATCATGTGATTTTTCTTCTTTGATTTATTAATGTGGTGTATTATGCTGATTGATTTTTTTGTGTTGATCCACCCTTGCATGCCTGGTATAAAACCCACTTGATCATGATGAATAATTCTTTTAATGTGTTGTTGGATTCGATTAGCAAGTATTTATTTATTTTTTTAAAAGATTTTATTTATTTATTTATTTATCCCCCACTGCTGCTTGTGCTCGCTGTGGCCATTTGCTGTGTGTTTTTCTGTGTCTGCTTGTCTCCCTTTGTTAGGTCGTCCTGCTGTGTCAGCTCACCGCGCTGCACGGGCTGGCTTGCCTTCACCAGGAGGCCCCGGGAATCGAACCCGGGGCCTCTCATATGGTAAACGGGAGCCCTATCAATTGAGCCACATCCGCTTTCCGATTAGCAAGTATTTTGTTGAGGATTTTTGCATCCATATTCATTAGGGAAATGGGTCTGTAATTTTCTTTTTTCATAATATCTTTACCTGGCATTGGTATTAGGGTAATATTGGCTTCATAGAATGAGTTTGGTAGTATTCCTTCCTGTTCAATTTTTTGGAAGAGTTTGAGTAAGATTGGTATTAAATCTTCTTTAAATGCTTGGTAGAACTCAACTGTGAAACCATCTGGTCCTGGGCTTTTCATTTTGGAGAGTTGTTTGATGACTGTTTCAATCTCTTTACTTGTGACTGGTTTGTTGAGGTCTTCTATTTCTTCTAGGGTCAGTGTAGGTTGTATGTTCCTAGGAATTTTTCCATTTCATCTACATTGTCTAGTTTGTTGGTGTACAGTTGTTCATAGTATCCTCTTATGATCTCTTTTATTTCTGTGGGGTAAGTAGTAATGTCCCCATTTTCATTTTTTATTTTATTTATTTGCATCTTATCTCTTTTTTTTTTGTCATTCTAGTTAAGGGTCAATTTTGTTAATCTTCTTGAAGAACCAACGTTTGGTTTTGTTAATTCTCTCTACTGTTTTCTTGTTCTCAATTTCATATTTTTCTGCTCTGATCTTTGTTATTTCATTCCTTTCGTTTGCTTTAGGAATAGTTTCATGTTCTTTTTTTAGTTCCTCCAGCTGTGTACTCAGGTAGTTGATTTTAGCTCTTTCTTTTTTTTTAATGTAAGCATTGAGGGCTATAAATTTCCCTCTCAACACTGCCTTTGCTGTATCTCATAGTTTCTGATAAGATGTGTTCTCATTTTCATTCATCTCGAGATATTTATCGATTTCTCTCGAAATTTTTTCTTTGACCTACTGATTATTTGAGTGTGTTAATCTCCATATATTTGTGAATTTTCCCTTTTTCCTTGTTGTTGATTTCCAGCTTTCTTCCATTATGATTAGAGATCGTGCTTTGTATAATTTCAATCTTGTTGAATTTATTGATACCTGCTTTATGACCCAATATATGGTCTATTCTAGAGAAAGATCCATGAGCACTTGAGAAGAATGTATATCCTGCTATTTTGGGGTGCAGTGTTCTGTATATGTCTATTAAGTTTAGTCCGTTTATCATATTATTCAAGCTCTCTGTTTCTTTATTGATCCTCTGCCCAGATATTCTATCCAATGCTGAGAGTGGTATATTGAAGTCTACAACTATTATTGTAGAGACATCTATTTCTCCCTTCAGTTTTTCCAGTGTTTGCCACATGTAATGTGGGACATCCTGGTTAGGCACAAATACATTTATGATTGTTATTTCTTCCTGTTAACCTGCCCCCTTTTATTAATATATAATGTCCTTCTTTGTCTCTAATAACAGTTTTGCTTTTAAAGTCCATTTCATCTGATATATGTATAGCTACTCCAGCTTTTTTTTTTTTTTTGGTTACTGCATGTGTGGAATATCCTTTTCCAGCCTTTCACTTTCAATCTATTGGTATCCTTTGGTCTAAGATGAGTCTCTTATAGACAGCATATAGATGGCTCATATTTTCTTATCCATTTTGCCTGTCTGTGCCATTTGATTAGGGAGTTTAATTCATTAGCATTCAATGTTATTACTGTAAAGACAGTTCTTATTTCACCCATTTTGACTTTTGGGTTTTATCTGTCATATTTTATTTTCACCACCCTTTTTTTTGGAGGGGGGGGAGGTGGGCACTCAACTGCTTGAGCCACATCCACACCCCTAATCCCCTCCTTTTTAAAATAAGATTTATTTTCTTTTAAAAGATTTATTTATTTACTTCTCCCCCTCCCCCCATTGTTTTTGCACCTGCTGCCTTCTCTCTGTGTGCTCTTCTGTGTCTGCTTGTCTTCTCTTTAGGTGGTACCGGGAACTGATCCTGGGACCTTCTGGAGTGGAGAGAGGCTGCCCAATCTCTTGTGCCACCTCAGCTCCCTGATCTACTGCATCTCTCATTGTCTCTCTTCTGTGTCTCTTTTT
>JAQZBX010104923.1:0-10904 GCA_029593785.1 Cabassous unicinctus
ATGTTGGGCATCTTTTCATGTATTTATTTGTCATTCTTGAGTTTTCTTTTATGACATATCTCTAATTCTTTGTCTCCAAATTTTGTTGTAGTATCTTTTTTTTGTCATGTATTGAATTGTCTTTCTATATCCTGATGAAAGTTCTTTATTAGATTATAATTTGTTTATCTACGTTTTTTTTTCCTTGCAAATGGTTTTAATGTATAAGAACTTTCTTAAATATATATATATATATATATATAGTTATATTCATGCAACTGAATGCTTTCTATTCATTTCCTTAAATGAAACTTTCCTTTTTTTAGTTCAAATCTTTTTATTTTTATTTTATTTTTTAAAGATTTATTTATTTATTTTTATCCATTTTTAACCACCCCCCCATCTTTGCTGTTTTTGTGTCCAGTCACTAGGCAATTCTCTGTGTCTGTTTCCTGCCCTCTCTTCTCATCCTTCTGTCTTCACCAGGATTCAATACTCGGATCCTCTGATGTGGGAGAGAGATCCTACCACTTGTGGCACCTTAATTCCTGTTGTTTTTTTGTTGTTTTTTTGTATGTCTCATCTTGGCTGTCCCTTGTGTGACTCTCCTGTCATGTCATCATCTTGCTGCATGGCTTGGTGGGGCCTGATGTTGTATCCATGTGTGGGGCCTGAAGGCTCATCCACCCATGGGGCCTGGTGGAGCAACCACACATGGGACCTGACTGTGCACCTGCACATGGGGCCTGGCAGCCAGCACACCTTCTATATTTTTCTATTTTTTATTTTTACCAGTAGGTCCCTGGATCAAACCCAGTTCCCTTCTTATGGGAGGTGGATGCCCACCCATTTGTGTCACATCCACCTCCCTGCTGTATCTCTTAAGGTTGATCAAAGATTCATAGAGTTACAGTAATTTCCCACAAAGGATGGTCATATAATAAATCAGGTTTGGTTTATCACCAGCATTCTAAAAACCAGACCTAGGAAGAAAAACTAGGTCTGGGGACACATGCATGGTTTTTAAAATAGCAATTGTTTAGCCTACCCTAATTACCACAAAATCAGGATAGGAAGAATATTTGCATTCAAATGAAACTTTCAATCATCTCATTTTTATTTTGAAGAAATGCAATTTATCACTTATTTTTTTAGTATTTCTAGTGTTTGGTTTTGGCTTAACATATAAAAATTCTTGCTTTATCCAAGGGCATACATATACTACTCCATTAAGCTATGTGTCTAAGCCATATAAAGTAACTTAAAATATCTTCTTCTTTATTATGAATTGTGAAAGGCAAAAAATCTCAGATGCTGACAGAAAATTACCTCCTTTTGTGCGAGTCCTAGAGCAGGTTCCCAGTTACTCAGTGGCTTTTGAGTACACCCTGGAGACCAGAAACCTCTTGGATGCCCTGCAGGGTAGGCTTGGATCTGGCATCACACTGCTTTCCCCTCACTGTGTGTCTCCTGAACAAGAATACACACACATGTCTTCTGAAGTCACAGGGTTCACATGAAGAGAGAACTGTTGTTTAAACCTGTCTCTGTATGTGGAACTTTGACTCTGGAAGGATGGGTTGTAATTTCTAATACTTGTTTTCCCCAACCACTGCACCTAGATCCATAGAACTCGATAACCCAATGCCATAGAAATCCCTAGTTATTATGGAGTAAACAGAGACAGCTGGTAAGAGATAGGGTCTACAAAGTCTTCAACACACTTAGGCCAACTCTTGCAGCTGCAACTAGATAAAACTTCTGAAGACAAAAGAATCAATCCCTGTCAGTCATGTGCTGTCAAAGCCATACCCATAGACCCATGTCTGAAATCTAAGACAGTCATTATGGTTTATAATCCTACATAAGCACAAGGAAATGGGAGCAGAGTATCCTCCAGTGGGCAGAAAGCAGAAGTGACATGGATATGTTGGCACATATACATGTTCCATTCACTGGTCAAAGAGTAGGAGGGTTACTAGAGGTTTCTGTGGCTGAGAAACTTTTCAAGGGATAGTCAATTATTCTAATCCTTTAAATTTCATAAGAGTGGAGGTATTTTATTTTCAATGGACTTCTTGAGGATATCAAAACAGATACACAGGGGGCAGATGTGGCTCAAGCAGTTGAGCACCTGCCTCCCACATGGGAGTTCACAGGTTTAGTTCCTGGTGCTTCCTGAAAAAACAAAAACAAACAACAAGCAAAACAAAGGAAGAAAACAACTCAGAGAAGCTGATGTGGCTTAGAGGTTGAGCATGGGCTTCCCACATATGAGGCCCCTATACCTAAAAATAAAAAAAGGAAAAAACAGATACACAGTCTTCACTCTTTAGAGGTTTAGAGTATGGGATCCAGAACATCACTGTGAAATGAGGGTATTTTTCTTCTACTCATCTTATTATCTCCTGATAACACAATTGTCATCCACAGCTGTCTCTCTTCAAAGTAAATATAATTTAATTGGGCACTATATAAACAAAACAAATTAACATAAAAAGAAAACCTTTCGTTCCCTCTAACTACATATGCAAATGAGTATTAATATTGTGTTAACTGATGCACATGTTCTATTCTAATCAATTAATTGGTTCCTTTAGGTGACTGTATATAATGCATTCAACTTGTGATTATACAATGTGAACCAACCACCCTGTATAGGGGCAGGGTAGGAAGGAGAGTCTTTGAAGAGAAGCATCAGCAATCACATGCTCCCTGAATCCTCAGAAGGATAGTGAGATTCTGAGCATTTTAGCCCTCCTCATATCACACTAAGATGTTGAGAAATACATGTCATAGAATTGAGGAATGGCAATAGTGACCCCAGGAGGGGAAACCCAGTGCCCACAGAACATATTAGAGAGGAGAATGTGGGAAGGCCTGGTTCCAAAAGATACATCACTTCCCTCACCACCATGACAGGGAGGCATTCTCTTGAAATTGATTTGAAATGTCCACCTTTTTTTGACTCCTGACAAGAGCAGCACCCTCAGGTTCATCACCTTTTGTCAGAAATTCCCATTACTGCTGATGATTCTGTTCAAGTGTCATCTCCACAATACTGTGTGTGAAGTCACATCAGCCATAACAGTCATTTAGGAGGCTATTTGGAGGTCTCTAGGGGAATATTTTGAACCCAGGGATAGGATATTCCAAATTGTGACAGAAAAATACTCTCCAGACTCCTCATCCACCTGCCCTTAACTGAGGCCTAAGTTTGTGGGTCCTGAAACCCCTGCAGCCCAACCCCCTCCTGTCTTTCCTGCAGATAGCTTAGGTCTGGAGTCAGACTGACTCCCCATCTCAGTGACTCTCACACGTTCATACACAGCTGTGTTCTCAGCAGAAGCAGAGCTCAGCTTCAGTAAGAACTAGTTTTTGGATGTGTCTCTGATTTGGGTCTGCAGCTCTTGAGGGAAGGGTTGTAGTATGTGTGTGCATCATGATGTATCTGCCCAATATACTGCAACCACTTCCACCAGAGCTGCCAGATCTAGTTCCAGCTGTAACTGCTGGTTGTGATGGAGATTACAGAGAGCATGTGAGGGAGAGTTTTGCAAGGTTGTCACCAGTCCTGGCAGACTCTTAAGGACACCTGGGGCAGGACACCTGTGGACAGGAAAATCTCTGAGTCACCAACATCATAGACTTCACCAAATCACTCCATTCTTAAAACTTAAAACTTATCTGAATTACATTTTCTTTCTATTCCTCAGATTTGATAATTCCAATGGACCTGTCTTCATGTTCAGTGATTCTTATAAGTACCCACATATTCTCTTATACTGTAATTTTATACATTTCAGTTATTGCATTTTACAACTTAATAATTAGTTGGTGGTTTTTATAATTTACATCCATTTCTTGCTATTCTTTAGTGAGCTACCACTGTTGTATATAATACATTAGTTTTATTTTAGTTATTTGAAATATTTGTCTAGGCCAGTGAATCCAAAATTTTGGATTACACATGTATAGTTTCTAATGAATACTTATTTTTTATTTTTTTATTTTAAAGAAGATTTAGATTACATTTGAAGTAGCATTTAGGATTTTTTTTTTCAATGTCCCTCATATGGGCCTTGTATTCCTGTTCTACAAAGGCCACATATTTTTCACTCCAAATCTAGAAATATTTTAGGTTAACATATTTTTATACATTAAGTAAAACATTTACAAACTCCATGGTAGGAATATTCTAAAAGAGACAGTTGAACAAATTATGAAATTATTAAATAAATGTGTGGAAAGTTCACATGGGCAATTGAGTTGCAGGGAAACCTGAAAACCATGGTAAGAAATATTTTATATTCCTCTCTGCATTTGTCTCCTGCTTCTGGATCCCTGTGCTTGATGGTTCCTGAATGCACACTCTGAATTGGGAAAGCCATGCCTGAGCTCCTACTACCTTCCATCTCACTGTCTTCCAATTAAGGAATGTCTCTTTCCTTGGAAATAATGGAATTTAGCCATAGGAAAAGGGCCTATTTGACATGTTTCTGGAGACAGAGTTGTAGTTCAGGAAGGATGGGTAGTATTTTGTGACCCCATAAATACCTTTTTTCCATCTACGCTTTTCTACTACCTGGCAATAACAGTTGTATCTAGTAATTTTAATGGAGAAACCAGAGAGAATGCATGGGGAATACAGGGTCTCTGAAGGCATTACCTCTCCTGGACCACTTTCCATCAATTGTGACTGGGACAAGCAATGGGTGACAGATAAATATATTATCAATAGTGGCAAATATCACACACCTCATTGAGTGGCCACATTTGGAAATCATCGATACACTCACATGCAGAAGTAATAATTAAACAGGAGAGTATCTCCAGGAATCTCCAGATTTTCTGGGACAACTACATAACTCTTGGTAAATTCAGCAGAGGATATGGAGGTACTTCCCTATAATCTGAGCTAAAACCTGGAAAATAAACTTGCTATTTGCACGAGGATTACTGCACAGCAGCAAAGAGTCAGTTCTCAGAGCCTACTACAGAACTTGGAGGAAGAAGTCTGATCCACTGCTTCTGAGATCCCGGGGACCTGGAGCTCCAGGTAAGGAAAACTGCCAGTTCTCGGAGGTAGAGCTTTGATGGTTCAAAAATAAACTCTGATTGTATGGGAAATGGTGAAATAAGTAAATGCCTAATGTGGCCACTCTCTCTCCTCTGTTATAAACATATTATATTAGGAGCACACCCAATTTCTTCATCCTAAAATCACTCTGAGCACCACATGTGAGAATATTATGATGGTGCATGTTTTACATTTCAAGATACCCTACAGACCACAGATATGGGGTCACATACAACTCAGCACTTAAGAGCTGCATGACCTTGGGCAGACCATTGGACTCTTCCCAGATGGTTCCTCACCTCTAGAATGGGAATGTGTGTACCTACCACTGGGATGCCATGGAAACACAAGAGCTAATGACCCTTCCAGTATGATGTGTATGGTGTTGATATTCAGTGATTTTGAATCAATATTCACAACACTGAAGACTGATTTTATCATATACTACTCTCAGCACACATCTAAACAACTTCACCATGCATCCATACCTTTCCTGGGCTTGGGTCTAGAGGGGAGATCATTGGGGAACCCCACCTTTCCCAGCAGCACTTCCACTCCCAGGAATCTCCAGAGCTCAGCTATAATCTTGTTATTGAGTAATATTGTTATTACTGGAACACACTGTTCCTGCACAATCTACACTTTTGTGCAGAAAAGAGGTCCTGCTAAAGTGCCTGAGGAATAAACATGTTTATGTCACTGCTCCTAACAAATCCTTGTGTAGGGTAAGAACTGGTTTGAGGCTTTCAGAAAGTCCTTCATTGGAGATGCTGTGAGGAGTGGTGCAATTGTGAATCCACATGTGTAATAATTTTTCATTTTGGGAACACTGTGCTAAACGCTGAAGATAATTTTTCATAGGTTAGATATTTCCATATGTCCTATTTGGTGAATGCATGCTGAGGTTGACATTGGTTAATTTAGGTGGATGAACTGCTGTGCATATAGTTTGTGTCACATAACACTTTAATCTATTTATTAGAGAAATTGCAGGATTATAGAAAAATTGTGGACAAAAGAAAGATTCCCATACACTATGCACCATCAGCATCTTGTGCTGATGTGTAACATTTGTTATAATCAATGATAGCACACTCTAATAATTGAACTAACTATAGCCCATAGTATACCTTCAGGTTCACTGTTTGTGTAGTTAAGTTCCATACATTTTTGAAAATTTTTATTTTGATACTATATATATAATCTAGAATTTCTACTATTAATCACATTCAGATATATATACACCTATATATATATGTATATATATATATATTTCACTGCTATTAATTACATTCAAAATGTTCTGCTGCCATCAGCTCCATTCATTACCAAAACATTTCCATAATTCCAAATACTAACCTTGTACATTTTAACCCTTAAGTTCCCATTCTCTATCCCCATCCCATCCACTGGAACTAGATTCTGACTCTAAGAGTTTGCTTATTCAAATCAGTGAAATCATAAAATATTTTTCCTTTTGTGTCTGACGTTTCCCAGAACATGTTGTCTTCAAAGGTTTATCCATTTTGTCACATGTATGAGGACTTCATTCCTTTTTACAGCTGAAAAAATAGTCCATTGAATGAATATACCATATTTTATTTATTCATTCACCATGTGATGGATAATAGAGTTGCTTCCATCTTTTGACAGTTGTGAATGATGCTATGAACATCAGTGATCATAGTTATGTGTGAGTCCTTTCTTTCAATTATTTGATTATATATCTGGTAGTGAGATTGTCGGGTCATAAGCTAAGCACAATACTTAGCTTTTGGAGGAACTGCCAAACTGTTTTCCACAGTGGCTGCATCATTTTACATTGCCTCCAGCAATGAATGAATGTTCCTATTTCTCTGCATCCTCTCCAACACTTGTTATTTTCCATTTTTAAATAAATTAATATGAGACCGCCATTTGTAGCGTCGCTGGAGGCTGCGTTCTGCTGCCACTGCCAAGACCAGTAGAGGAGCGCCCCAGGCCACTGCTGCTTCTGGCCAGGGCGGACACCCCGTTGCTCTGTACCGTGGGTGGGACCCTTGAGGCCAGCGTGCCACTTACGCAAAGCCTGGCCCTCCCGGCAGCTCACGGAGCCCAGGCACCACACGGCTGCGTATCTGCATTCTGTTGGCTGGACTGTGATGAATTTTCTATGATTTTAATTGGCAACAAAGCAGATCTACATCCTAAATACAGGTAACACCGGAAGAAGGACAGCAGTTAGCACGACAGCTTAAGATCACATACTTGCAGCCCTCAGCAAAGATGTGGGTGAATGCTGGTCAAGCTTCCCATGAACTGGTTCGGGTTATAAGGAAATTTCAAGAGCAGGGATGACCTCCTTCACCAGAACCAACACAGAAAGAAAAAGACAAGAAAGGCTGCTATTGTGTCATTTTCTAAGAATCCATGAACTTTAGCTACAACTGCCAGGAAACCCCACATCTTCTCCTCTTTCCTTACAGTTTACATTTTGTTTACCATTTTAGCCTTAGACAAGTAAGTCTGACAAATGATCACCATGTTGGCCTTAGACTAAGAAGCTGGCTAATCCTTTCTGTGAAGATAATACTATGGACATTTCAAGACAACTTCAAAGGAAACACTAAGGCTGCTTCTAAGATTATCTGATTCCTTTAAAATATATATCTATATACACAGACACATTTTTAAAGGCTTACACTTTAAGAGGGATGAATCAGTTTTTGGAACCCAAGCTGTTTGCCAACCTGAAGTCTTAGGTTGTGAAATAATTTTTAGCTTCTGGAATCATGTTGCCTATTGTTAGTCTAAATAGAAACTTCAAGAGGTTTTTTTTTTTAATGTGAATTTTTGTCCATCTTTAACAATTTCTATGAAAACTTTAGTTAACCTTAGATACTCTGAATTGCATCTACAAAAGTGAGACATCTCAGCCCTTTACTGATGCTATAGCTTTTGTTTTCCAGTGGCCAAAATACCAAAATGTTTATTGTGTTTATGGATTCAAAACTACTTGTAAAGTCTTTATTGTTATTTGTACTCTGGAAGATGGTAATAGTCTATGTGGTCAAATGTTTGGGTTCATTTTGGATGTAAGAATTTCATTGTTGTTGGTTTTTTAATTTAATTCTTCACAGCCATGTGGAGGGTAGAAGTAAATAATTTCTGTCTTTCTTCCTTTTCAAGTGTTTCTGGATAAGGGATTCAAAGTAAAAACGAAAACTTTTTTGTTCAATGTAATATAAAATATGGAATTGATCTTTCCAGGGACAGAGTTGATTAATATTTTGGTATATACTTTTATACATTATTTTCTTATCAAACCAGTTAACATGTGTTTTTATATATTTGTAAGAAATAAGCTTTCAGAGCATACCTTGTGTATATGTAAAGATAAGTATTTAATTCTCACTGTTCACTTTTAACTGACAAAGAAAAAAATAAAAATAGTGGAAGCTAGAGAAACTGTGGTAGAACTTTACCTGCTGTTCTGGTCCTGGTTGTACCCACCTCTGGCCAGTCACACACCTCCTCAAAGCTTCACAGTAGAATACAACTTATAGGATGAGAATCTGAAATCACCTTCAATAACCCCTACTACATACTGACTGTTAGATCAAGTATTATATGGAAATCTTTTAATTGACAATTAGTATAACTATGGAGAACTTCTGATTTATTTTTTGTTTTTTTTGTTTTTAATTCAACAGATTGTATGTATGCTTTCCTGATTTTGACATACTAAGTGGTATCGCACAGTTGTCACTTTATTGAATGTGTACAATAGTCCTGTGATTTATAAAGCATACCCTTTTAAAGCTTCAGGTGTTAGAATTAAAGTTGATCTTTTATCACACGCAAATGGTTATGAAAAGATATTGGTGAATTTGAATTGCATTTCCCTGATGGTTAATGTTGTTGAGCATCTTTTCATGTGCTTTCTAGATATTTGTGTATATTCGTTGCAGAAATATCTACTCAAAACTTTTGTCCATTTTATAATTGGGTTATAGATCAATTTGTTGTTAAATTGAGTGGTTCCTTAGTATATTCCACATATAAAAATTTTATGAAATATGTGGTTTCCAAATATTTTTCCCTTGTGTAGGTTATTTATTTTACTTTATTATAAGGTCCTTACATTTATTGGTTGTTCTATGCAATTAAAGTCTAAGAAACCATTGTCTACCAAATGTTCTGAAGCTGCTTCTCTAGGTTTACTACTAGGAGCCTGGTAATTCCAGCTCTTATATTTAGGTCATTGGTCCATTTTTATTTGATTTTTCTGTAAGGTATTAGGTAGGGGGTCTCTTTCTTTTTTGTTGAAATAGAGATTCTGTTTTTGCAGCATCATTTTTGAAAAGCTGATTCTTTCCCAATCAAGTAGGCTGTGCTCTTCTGGAAAATCAGTTGGCCATAAACGTGAGTGTTGATTTTTGAACTCTAAATTAAATTCCATTTATCTATATGACTTTTCTTCTGCCAGTACCATGCTACTTTTATTACTGTGGCTTTGTGATGACTTTTAAGATTGGGAAGTGTGAGTTCTCCAAATTAATTTTCCCTTTTCATTGGATATTAAGGGCCCTTTATGTTTCCATATAAATTTGAGGATTAACCTTTTCATTTCTGGGTAGCATTGACATATTACTATTTAGTTTCCCAATTCATGATGTATTCCTAGATATTTGATTCTTTTAATTGTTATTGTGAAGGGGTTTATTCTTGATTTCTTCTTCCTTCTAATAGTTAATCACTTGTACATGTAAACACTACTGATATTTCATTGTTGATAATATACTCCTCTGGTTGGCAGAATTCATTTATTAGTGGTAAGAGCTTTCTTTGAGTTATGCAGTATTTTCTGTATATAGGACCATGTTAACTGCTAATAAATTTTGCTTCTTCCTTTCCAATTTGGATACCTTATATTTCATTTTCTTTCCTAATTACTTTGGTTATAAATTCAGTATAATTTTGATTACAATGGTGACATTGGGCATCATTGTCTCATTCCAGATCATAAAGTGAAAAATTTAAGTCTTTCACCATTAACTAGGATGTTATCTCTGTGCTTTTCATATATGGCCTTTGACATTTGAGAGAGTTTCATTATATTCTTAGTGTTCCAAGTGTATTTTGTTAAAAAGGGGCCCTGGAATTTTTCAAATGACTTTTCTTCATCAATTGATAGGATCTTTTTTATTCCTTCATTATATTAATGTTGTGTAGTACACTAATTGATTTTTTATTTTGAAACCACCTTAAGTACAAGGGATAAATCCCAATTCATTGTGGTCTATGATTCTTTTAATATACTGTTGGAGTGGTTTGCTAGTATCAAATCTAGCAGACATTTGCCTCATGTTATCTACCTCTATATTTTCTTACACTCCTTTCATTGTCTCAAGCCCTCAAGGTGCTTTTGTCTGGAGGGCAAATACAGGGAGAAAGGCCACAATAAAGAGGACTTTTCCAAATTTGTCTTTCCTAGCCAAAACAAGGCCTGGGATACATGAATGGGGTGCAGAACAGCCCCAGTGTACTCTGGAGAGAAGATGAAGGAGGGTACCAAGAAACTCTTCCCATAACTCAACAAATTGAGCTTGGCCTGTCCAGCAAATGCAGCCCTTCTTCTCTCTTTCCCCCTCAGCCCTGAAGAAGAAGCATCTTTAAGTCTCCTCTGATCTGGTCTTTGTCTGAGGCAGTTTGACATAAAGGCCACCCTTATATCTAGCCCTCCTCTGATCAGAAGCCACTAATCAAAGCCCCATGATCAGTAATAAGCTGTGCCCAGCTATGGTCTTAGGAAAGTGAATATTTATGTCCCTTTCACTCACCATCCAGCTTGCCAAGGACTGGA
>JAQZBX010104924.1:0-10906 GCA_029593785.1 Cabassous unicinctus
TTGCTGCAGACTCTCAACCTAGGCAGAGGCCTTAATGACCACAGAGCCTTAAGGTTTTATGGCATACAGTCAAGCATCCATTGCTATTGAAGGATTGTCAATATGCTGTGTTCAAGGTATGCTTCCCTGATTTGACCTTCAGTGTTTACTTTATTCTTCATCATAGCCTTCCCTGGACTTGAAGATAATGCACTGTTGTTAGCAAATAATTCAAAATCCATTGAATCTCTTTCATATAAACAGGGTGTCAACTCTGCAAATCAGATGTGATTTCTCATTTGTAGCAAGGAGGGGTCATGTGGAAAGAATTATTAGAATTTCTCCAAATCCAGAGACCAGGTGAACTCCAGGAACCTGTGAATTCACACAAGAATAGGCTTGGTGAATAAATTAGAAATTTATTGGAAATATCATCAAAAAATATCCTTAACTGAGTGATAGTCTCTAAAATGTTGGCATGGAAAAAAGGGAAGAAATCGTATAATGATGTCATTATATTTCACATGTACTAATCTCTCTTCAAATATCCATTTGCCATTATCTCTGGCTGTAGGCAAAGGAATATTAAAGTACTTATTGCAGTTAAACTTTCACATAATGTCCATTGCTATGGTCCTCTTTGAGGTTTATCTTCACTTTACCTGCAAATATCTAATATTCATTTTATTTCCCCCTTATTTTAATTCTGAAAATATTTTAACTCTCAATTTTATAAAAAGAGATTCTATTCCCTATGGTATACCTTAATGTGACATCTTTTCACCATTCCCTATAATTGACAATAGTGAAATATATCACAGTAACATTTGGATTACTCAAATTTTTAAAATTCTGTTAATGCCCTTCTAATAACATTCTTTCTTTTTTCCCCAATCATTTCAGTCAAGGAATCTGCATTTTTCGTTTACTTTCAAAGGAGGTTTAAGTTACAAAAATATTCAATCAAAAATATAGGGGATTCCCATATAACACACCCATCCCTCTCCCCCAATTTCCCCCATTAACAACATCTTTCATTAGTGTGGTATATTTGTTACAATTGATGAACACATATTGCAGCACTGCTACTAAGCATGATCTATAGTTTTTATTATGGTTTATACTTTGGGCTGCACAATTTTATAGGTTTTGACAAAATATATAATGGCTTGTATCTGTCATTGCACCATCATGCAGAACAATTTCAATGTCCCAAAATTGCCCCATGTTACAACTCTTCTTCTCCCTCACTCCCCTCAGGACCTCTGGTGACCACTGACTATACATCAATGTCACACATTCTTCCATTACTAAAATAATAATAAGTCTAATTTATTCCATTCTTGCAGTCCCCCCTTATGTTTGTTTGTTTCTCAATCTTGAAGATTTGGTGATGGTGATGCCCTCTTGGCATTGAATTGAGAGGGGTTTTAGATTACAATGGGGCAGATGGATGGATCTGTCTTGTTTGCAATTGTAGACACTCTCTGGTTTTTGAAACAGGCATTTTCCATCATCATGTTTTGTTAGTTGTTCTAGGTGAGCCAAATGAACTGGAGATTAGGTGTTGCCTGCAACTATGCTGAGACACAGGGTCACCCAGCATATGAACAGCAAGAAGATAAAATTCTCTGGAATGAATAAAAGGGACAGAAAAACCCTGTGTGTGATAATCATAAATGAGCCTAACTCTGACACTTTGGGGAGACAGGTTATCATATATTCTGAGGGACGGCTCACCAAAGGGGTGCCATTTCCTGGGGTTGTCTGCTCTGCCTATAATGTCTATAGACCCCTCAGGAGCAACCTTATTTGAGGAATTTTTACTGTGGCAGTCAGTGTGATCCTCTTGAGACATGCATAAGTATAAAATCTGGAATGAACTCCCATCTCACTTTGAAATCTCTGAGACATAAAAACTCATTTGTATTTAATATTTCCCCTTTTTGGTCTAGGTCTTTTTCCAAATGCATCACTAGTTGGCACTTGGTAATCCCTTGGTACCAGGGAGGCTCATCTCTGTGAGTCATGTCACATGCTGGACAGAAAGTATTGAGTTTATATGCTGAGTCTGGCTTAGAGAGAGGCCACAATTGAATGTAAAGGAGGCTTTCAGAAGGTAAATCTTAGACAATATATATTACTCAGCTAAGTTTTAATTTCACAAGAACAATGTTCATAAGTACAAGCACAAATATCAAGGGCCTGGCATATTGAGTTGTCCTCCTTTGCTAGGCACTGTTCATGTGCTCTAAAGATTCATACGACTCTATTAGAAAATGTAACAGGTCTCCCCAGGATGAAAATTCAATATTCTATTGGTTATTGTTTAGGTCTACACCTACTGCGACAACACCCCATGACCACATGAAAACACATTTCATATTCCATAGAGGCATGCCACAGGTATAATCCTCCTTGCAAATTCCTCCACCACTGATGACCTGCACCAGTGACCCTCCCTGTCACAGTTGCAACCCTTCTGCAATCCAAGACATCCTAAAAAAACACAGCCAAAATTAATAATGAAATAAAATAAAATAAATTAAATTTAAAATTTTTAAAAAGTTTCACTGTACCTTTTACCACCTTAAGCTCTTTTATCTTTTAGGTATACAGGCAATGTCTTCTGTATGTTACCCCAGTGTCTTATTTTTTTTTGCTTTATTTTCCAAGAAGTGTTAGGTTACATAGAAGTCACATAGAATATATAGAGGAATCCCAATAACCCCACTCTCCCCATATCCTCCCCTACCAATAACATCCTACATGAGTATGGTACATTTGATACAATTTTTGAACAAATATCAAAGCATTGCTAGTAACCATGGCAATGGTTTACATTATGGTATACATTTTGCAGTGTATACTTTTTAGATTGACAATGTATAATGGCCTATATCCATCAAGGCAAGATCATGCAGAACAATTCAAATGCAACCAAAATATTCTATATTCCACTCATTCTTCCATCTCCTTTCCCTCTGAAATTATGGCAACCACTAAGTTTCAATTGTTGAAGAATGAGGTTAATAATTACATGCATTAATATTGAAGGCTTGCTATACTGGTCTGTTTCTTTTATCAAGCACTGCCTATGTACTTGAGATTCTTGCCCCTCTATTTGAGAATGTAACAGGACTTCCCAGGATGGGAGTTTAATAATTTCTTATGTATTGTGTGGGTCTCCACCCACAGAGATGACAACCTATGACAAGTTGAACCCATTCATATTCCATAGAAGCATGCCCCCGGCACACCCTTTCCCACATATTCCCTGACTACCAATGCTCTGCACCAGTAAACCTCCTCTGCATATTTATGAAGAGAACATTCCCAGCATAGTAATGTCAACCATAGTCTTAAAAAATCCCCAGAACTCACCTGTTCCTTCCTCCAGCCCTCCAGTCCATCCCTTGGTTAGTCCAACCCAACTCTCTCAAACTGCACACCCTCACATTCTAGTACCTTCAACCACTATTGCCTCATCCACTGCCAAATCATATCCTTCCTCCTTATCATGTTTTACCCATATTGAGCATCAACTTACCACACTCTACTCCCTTTCTCTCTGCTGATAAACTATCTTCTTGATGCTAACTCTATGAGTCTGTTCAATATACTTAAGTCATATCAGTGAGATCATGCAAAATTTGTCCTTTAGTGACTGGCTCATTACATTCAACATCAGGTCTTCAAGATTCTTCCATGTTGTTATGTATGTCAATACTTCATTCCTTCTTACAGCTGAGTAATATTCCATTGAATGTGCACATCACAGTTTGCTTTTCCATTCATCTGTTGATGGACACTTGAGTAGCTTCCAACTGTAGGCAACTGTGAATAATGTCACTGAGAACTTTGGTATACATATATCGGCTCGTGTCCCTGCTTTCAATTCTTCTCGGTATATTAACAGCTGGATAATATTATAATTCTATAGTTAGCTCCCTAGGAATCGCCAAACAGTCCTCCACAATGGTTGCACCATTCTACATACTGAACAGTAGTTGGTGAAGTTTCCCTTACCTCCACATCCTCTCCAATACTTGCAGTTCTCTGTTTTTTTATTAATAGCTGCCAATCTAACAGGGATAGTATGATATCTCATTGTAGTGTTGATTTGGATTTATCTAATAGTGAGTAATGTGGAATATCCGTTCATAAGCGTTTGAGGCATTTTAACTTCCTCTTTGGAAAAGTGTCATTGAAATCTCTCGCCCATTTTTAAATGGGTTGTTTTTCTTTTATTTTTTAAGATGTAGAATTTCTTTACTTATGCTGTATATCAATCCTTTATCAGATAAGTGGTTCACAAATACTTTCTCCAATTGAGTAGCTGACTTTGCAATTTCTTAACAAATTCCTTTATAGTACAAAAGTTTTAATTTTAAAAGGTCCATTTATCTGTTTGTTTGTTTTTTCATTGCTTGACTGTGGGTGTAAAGTTTATGACAACATTTCCTACTATGTGATATTGTAGTACATGGTCATGTACTATACAATCTCTTAGGAGTTTTATGCTATTAGTTCTTATATTTAGGTCTGATCCAGATTGAGTAATTTTTGTATAGGGCAGAAGA
The DNA here is from genome assembly GCA_029593785.1 of Cabassous unicinctus. Taxonomy (NCBI): domain Eukaryota; kingdom Metazoa; phylum Chordata; class Mammalia; order Cingulata; family Chlamyphoridae; genus Cabassous; species Cabassous unicinctus. The sequence continues at coordinate 4,563 of JAQZBX010104924.1, forward strand.
TGATGATACTCTCTCATTCTTTTGGATATGCATATCCAGTTCTCCCAGCACCATTTGTTGAAGAGGCCATTCTGTCAACAGTTGAATGGACTTGGTGGCCTAGTGGAATATCAGTTGATCATATATGTAAGTGTCTATATCACAAGTCTCAATTCAGTTCCGTTCATCAGCATGTCTATCTTTGTGCCAACACCATACAATTTTGAACACTGTAGCTTTTAGTATGCTTTAGAGTCAGGTAGACAGATCCTCCAATTTTGTTTTTCTTTTTCATTATGTTTTTGGCTATTCAGGTTCCCTTGCCCTTCCAAATAAATTTCATAATTGGCTTTTCCAATTCAATAAAAAATGCTTTTGTAATTTTTGCTGAATTTGTGTTAAATCTTTAAATCAATTTGGATAGGGAAGTCATCTTAATGATATTTAATTTTTCAGTCCCTGAATATAGAATATTCTTCCATTAACTTAGGTCTTCTTTACTTTCCTTTAACAATGTTGTGTAGTTTTCAGTGTACAAGTCCTTTACATCTATAATTAAGTTTGTTCCTAAATATTTGATTCTCTTAGTGCTATTGTAAATGGAAATTTTTCTTGATTTCCTCCTCAGATTGTTCATTATTAGTGTACAGAAATTCTACTGATTGTTGATTTTATATCCTGCTATTTTTCTGTACTCGTATATCAGCTCTAGAAGCTTTGTTGTAGATTTTTTGGTTTTACTACATATAAGATCATGTCATCTGACAATAGTAAAATTTAATTACTCATTTCCAATTTGACAGTATTTTATTTTATTTTTCTTGCCTAAGTCCTTGAGCTAGTACTTCTAACACATTGTTAAATAACGGCAGTGACAGTAGGCATCCTTTTCTTATTCCAGATCCTGGAAGGAAAGCCTTTAACATTTAAACATCGAGTATTATGCTAGTTTTGGGTTTTTCATATATACCCTTTATCATGTTGAGGAAGTTTCATTCTATTCCTGCCTTTCAAAGTGTTTTTGCCAAGAAAGGATGCAGTACCTAATCAAATGTCTTTTTCTGCATTAATAGAGATGATGTGATTTTTTTTTTCCTTTGGAACTCTCAATGTGGTGTATTACAGTGATTATTTATTTATGTTGAAACATCCTTGTTTATCAAGGATAAAAGCCACTTGATCAATGTGTATAATTTATTTTATGGGTTGTTGAATATGAATAGCAAGTATTTTGTCGATTATTTTCCCATCCAGCTTCATTAGATTGATTTTTCTGTAGTTTTCTTTTCTCTTAGCATCTTTATATGACTTTGGTATTAAGTTGATGTTTGCATAATAGAGTGAGTTAGGTACGGTTCCCAACACTTCTATTTTTTAAAAGAGGTTAAGCAGGGCTGGTGTGAAATCTTTCCACTATGATTAGTAGAATCATCTGTTTTTAGGTTTTTATTTTGTTTTTGGTTTTGTATTTTTCGTTGGGATGTTTTTCATGGCTAATCCAATCTCTTTGCTTGTGATTGGTGTTCTGAGTCCAACAATTTTTTCTTTTGTAAATGTACATTAATTGTGTGTTTCTATAAATTTGTCAAATTCATCTAAATTATCCACCATTTTGGCATACAATTTTTCAAAGTTTCTACTTATGATACTCTATTTTTGGGGCATCAGTGGTGATATCCCCTCTCCTTTCTCATTTATTTGTATCTTCTCTCATTTTACTTTGTTAGTCTAGCTAAAGGTTTCTCAATTTGGTTAATCTTCTCAAAGAACCAACTTTTGATTTTGTTAATTTTTCTAGTTTTTTCTTTTTTTATTCACAATTTCATTTAATTCTGCTGTAATCTTTCTTACATCTTTCTTTCTGCTTGCTTTAGGTTTAGTTTGGTGTTCTTTTTCTAGTTCCTTGATAGGTGCATTTAGAGCTCTGATTTTAGGTCTTTTTTCTTTTTAATATAGGCATTTATGGCTATAAATTTCCCTCTAAGTACTTTTTTAGCTGCATCCCATTGGTTTCCTAGGTTGTGTTCTTATTTTCATTCATTTCAAGGCAGTTACTCATTTCCTTTTCAATTTCTTCCTTGACCCACTGTTTAAGAATGAGTTGTTTAATTTCCATATCTTTGTGCCTAATCTGCTTCTCTGCTCATCACTGATTTCCAGCTTCATTGCTTTGTGGCCAGAGAAGTTACTTAGTATAATTTCAATCTTTCTAAATTCATTGGGTCATTTTCTGTGACCTATCATGTGTTCTATTCTAGAGAATGATCCATGTGCATTTGAGAAGAATGTGTATCCTGTACTTGGATGTAATGTTCTGTGTATGTCTCTTAGGTCTAGATCCTCTAATGTATTTTTCAAGGTCTCTGATTCTTTATTAACCTTCTGTCAATATGTTCTGTATAATCTTGATAATAGTATATGAGCGTCCACCACTATATTGTAGAGGCATCTATTTCTCCTCTTAGTTTTTCCATTATTTGTCCCATGTATTTTTGTTAGTTTTAAAAATATTTATGATTGTTCTTTCTTTTTGATACATTACTCCTTTTATTAATATATAGTTTCCTACTTGGTGTCTTACAATAGTTTTCCATTTAAAGTATATTTTGTCTGATATTAGTATAGCTACTCCCACACTTTTCTGGTTATTTTTTGCACGTAAAATCACTTTTGAACCTTTCACTAGTAACTTCCTTGAGTATCTGGATCTCAAATGAGTTTCTTCTAGACAACATAGAGATGGAACATATTTCTTCATTCATTCTTCCAGTCTTTGTCTTTTTATTGGAGAGTTTAATCCACTAATATTTATTGTTATTACTGTCAAGGCAGTACTTAACCATTTTTTTCTTTAAGTTTATATATGCTGTATTTTGTCTTTATTTATCTTTTTATCCTTTTTGTTATTGTTACTAACAATTTTCCTTTTACACTCTCCTCCAATACTGTCACTTCTGGTTTTTTCTTTCATCTTCTTGTACTCAATTTATTATTTCTTGAAGGTCACATCTGTTGTTGACAAACTCTTAATTTCTGTTTATCTGTGAATATTTTGAACTATCCCTCTTTTTTGAAGGCCAGCTTTACTGGATACAGATTTATTGGTTGGCAGTTTTTTATTTTCTTTTAGCACCTTAAATATGTCATACCATTGCTTTCTAGCCTCCGTGACCCTCAATCATTTAAGGAAGGGAATGTGGCCTTGAAAACAAGAAATTATTTCCATGCAACATATCTGCTGGTAGGCCTCATCTGCCATCTTGTCAATGGTAAATATCATGTACTTGAACCCAGGTCATACAAATAAAGACTTGTGAATGGAATAAGTCTTGAATTCAGAACTATCAACAGGCTGAAATAAAGATGTGATTAAAATTCTTCAAGCAAAATTTTGGAAAATTTAATTTTAGGGAAAAATTAATTTATCCTTAAATTATAAATTGAGAACTTATACAAGAATAATTGAAAAATCATGGCCATATCCCTGGTCTTTGAAACATAACAAAGTCTTCCAAAGTAATTAAATGACTATGAATTTGAGATGAACCAAAAGATAGAATCTGTTCAAGAGAATAACACACCATGTTAATGCAAAGAGTGGGGAAAATTTTATCTAGGTACCGAATGATTAATCCAGAATTTATACATAGAGAATGAAATTAATGAATATTTTTGAACAAACTTTAGCAAATTCTTCTCCTTCCAACAGAAAACTTCTCACACTGTGGAGGATTTACTGTGGGGCTGTGAGATTTCATTCACAGCCCCACAATGATTCAATATGTATTATCTCATATGAGAAAGAAACCCAGTATCAGAGAACAATTTCAAGAAGTTCCCAGTGACCAGTTATCCTTTAATCAGTGTAATCATATCCACACTAAAAATAAATCATATAACTGTCATCAATGTGAGAAAGCCTTCAGAAAAATTTCTGAACATACGCCACATGTGAAAACTCACAATGAAGAAAAACATACAGATATCAAATATGTGGGAAAACTTCCAGGAAATCTTCCAACATTAGATAACATGAGAGAATTCACACTGGAGAGAATCCACATGAATGCCATGCATGATTTAAAGTCTTTAGACAAAAGTCTTCTCTTAGACAACATTAGAATACTCGCACTGTAGAGAAAGGATACAAACATCATGTCTGTCCAAAATTATTTAAACATTCTTCCCTTAGATAACATAAGAACAATCACATTGGAGAGAAAACATACAAATATCATGTAGGTGGAATAGCCTTTGGTAAATCTTCTGCCTTAGACAACATGAGAACAATCACATTGCACAGAAACCTTCTGAAAGACATTTATGTGGGAAAACAATCAGAGTTCTAATCTTAGTAAATATGAGAAAATCACATGAGAGAGAAGCCATAAAAATGTCATGTATGTGAGTAAGTCTTTAATAAACCTGTACTTAGGCAACATGAGAACACTCACACAGGAAAAAACCTTATGAATATTGTCTATGTAGGAAATCCTTCACTCAATATTTTACTGTCAGACAGCATGAGGTGATAACACACTGGAGAGAAAACTTATAAATGTCATCTATGGGGCAGAGAATTCTGTCAGAGTTCTAACCTTAGAAAACATGAGTGAACTCAAAATATAAATGTAATAAATATGGAATAAGCTTCATATATAGACTATTGTTTAAACAAATGAGAAAACACACAAAGGAGTATAATTCTATGTCAATGTAATTTATGATAAATGCCATTATTTGTAATTTAGGCATGAATGAATTATACTGGGAGGACTCTATGTCTATATTGACCTTGAGGACATTTTTGCTGAGCTTCAGCCTAAGTGAACAGAAGATAAACACATGTTAGTAATAACTTCTACAACAGAAAATCAGACAGGAAAATTTTAACAGGAGCAAGAGACTCTAGAGGAACAGCAAATAATTTTATTCTGGAGTAAATATTCAATAAAATAAGTATGAAAAATACTTTACTTGCATCTCACTGTAATGAATGGAAGAAAGTCTTTAGCGATTTCATATTTCTTCATCAGCATGAATGTTTTCAGACTGAAGAAAAGACAATCCGAAAACCAAAGTGAATAAATATTCAGCTAGTGTTTGCATCAGTAATTTCAGAAAGGGGAAAAACCATTAACAAAACATGCTTTCCCATATTTTTCAGAATATTGCCTTATTAATTTTATTGAAAAATTAATTTTCAATTAATTTAATTAAATTAAATTAAGATTTTGAAGTGATCTGGTTATGTTGCATGCAGAATTTTGTAACAATTAGTAGGAAGAATATGAAACTTTTCTCCAAATCAATACTTATAAAAATATGTGAAGTAAAAGCTGTTCTTGTAATTTGCCTAATATGATTGTGATTCTATTTTTATACAACACTAAACTAATTTATAATGACTTGGGTGAATCTGAAAATCACGTTGAATGTGAACTAAATGGTGGAAAATACAAAATCATATGCTGTAACTATTATATATGTTTAATATGTATGTGTACAACAATAATTAATGGGACATGAAAAAATTGATAAATTAAAAATGTCTGATGGTATACACATTTTAACTTTTAAATGCCATTATTGCTATTTAAATTATGTAAGATGTAAATTAATTTAAATAAGAGAAGGAAAATGTTTTTGGACATGGAATAGTTTGGGTATTTCAGAATGAAAACTTTGCTCAATCTTTAATGAGGAAATGTGCTATTCACTACAATTAAAATTAGTTGCCAAGTGACTTATGGCAAAAAATACAGAGAATTCTCAGGGAATAAGGAGGTGGAACACCACTGCAGATATGAGGTAGTTCTTATTTTTAAAATGCCTTGGAATTGATAAGGTGTCCATAACATCATTCATTAATTCATTCAATCAGTACTAATATTTTTTTATTCATTTGGCTTATTTTCCCTCCAAATACCCACTCTTTGTGCAGAATAAATGATACTAATATTTAAATGTTTCAGAGGAAGAAACAGTTCCACAAGAAGTAGGCCCATCTTGAAAATATATCTGCATGAAGATGAGCTAGGTTAATGGCAGAAAATGCATAATAGGTTTTGGATTCTCTTTGAATCATTTAATTTAATATCACATAATTATTAAGGTTTTCAAATATTCCAGAACCTGAATTTTCTGGGGACTAACTGGTAAAATATACAATTTTCCCACCTTCACTGCTGTTATGTCTTAGGAGAAATGAAACAAAAATAAACAATAAAATGAAATGTGTGAGATTCAATCATGACCTCGGATTCTGGGAATTTTCCTAGTAAGAGTAGATACTGTAGGCTTTGAAGATGGTAGAAGGGACCAAGAGCCAAGGAATGTTGAAAGCTACCAGAAGCTGAAAAAGG
>JAQZBX010104925.1:0-10901 GCA_029593785.1 Cabassous unicinctus
GTAATTAAGATTCTTGTTTCTTTGGTTGCTATGAACGAGCTTTCACTCAAATGTCAACACACAACTTATACCTAAGGTTTAGCCAAGGCAGTGGTTTCTTCACTTTTCAAAACTAAATAAGATTTGTCTTTTATTTGCTGCTACGCCTGTGTTTTCACTTAAATTCATCTTCAAAACACAGTTTTCCTGTAACAGGCTGTGAATGCAGCAGTTAATTCAAATTTGAAAGTTAAGTAAGATACTTGTTTGTTTGGCTCCTATGCACTAGCTGTCACTCATTATCAATGTAAAAGCACTGCTTTTACCTAATACTATGCCAAAACACTGGTTTGTTCAGTTTTCAAAGCTAAGCAATATACTCATTACATTGGCAGCTATGCACTTGTTTTCAATTACAGTGTATGTCAATACCCTGCTTTCACTATTCCAAAGCTGCTGGTTCTTCACTTTCAAAATCTAAGCAAGATTCTTGTTTCTTACAATGCTATACAGGGGTCTTCAATAACAATCAACTTGAAAACACTTCTGTTACCTACCGTTGGCTGAATACATAGCGTTCTTTCCTTTAGAAATCCAGAAAAGAAACTTGTTTCATTGGATGATTTGTATGTGTTTTCATATATAAACAACTTCAAGACCCAGGTTTCACCTAATTCTCTGGAAATGCCAAACCTGCCGGTTCCTCACTTTGGAAATCTAAGTAAGATTCTTGTTTCTTTCAGTGGTATATATGCTTTTTCAATTACAATCAACTTGAAAACACTGATATTCCCTAACTTTGGGTGAATGCATAGAGTTCTTTTGTTTAGAAAACCAAAAAAGAAACTTGTTTCATTGGCTGATTTGCATGTGTATTTATTTACAAAAAAACTTCAAGACCCAGGTTTCACAAAAATCTCTGTGAATGCAGTAGTTGCTTCAAGTTGGAAAGGTATGTAAGATTCTTGTTTGTTTGCCTGCTATGCCCTTTCTTTCCCTCACATGTCAACACACAGTTTTACCTAAGGCTAAGCCAATGCAGTGGTTTCTTCACTTTACAACCCTAAATAAGATTTGTTTTTTATTTGCTGCTTTCCCTGTGTTTTCACTGAAATTCATCTTCAAAACACTGGGTCCCCATACCAGGCTGTAAATGCAGCAGTTAATTCAACTTTGGTAGTTAAATAAGATACTTGATTGTTTGGCTCCTTAGCACTTGCTTTCACTCATTATCAATGTAGAAGCACTACTTTTGCCTAATACTATGCCAAAATACTGGTTTCTTCAATTTTCAAAACTAAGCAATATTCTCATTATATTGGCAGCTATGTACTCTTTATCTCTTACAATGAAAATCAAAATAGTGCTTTTACTTTGACAGAGCTGTCGATTCCTCACTTTGGAACTCTAAGTAAGATTCTTGTTTATTCAATGCTATACATGTGTTTTCAATTATGATCAACTTGAAAACACATGTTTTCCCTCACATTCGCTGAATGCATTGATTCCTTTTTTAGAAAACCAAAAAATAATCTTGTTTCATTGGCTTGTGTCTATGTGTATTCATTTACAAACAACTTCAAGACACTGGTTTCACCTAACTCTCTGTGAATTCAGTAGTTACTTCAAGTTTGAAAGGTAAGTAAGATTCTTCTTTGTTTGGCTGCTCTACCCTTGCTTTCACTCACATGTCAACACACAGCATTTACCTAAGACTAAGACAATGAAGTGGTTTCTTCACTTTACAAAACCAGTTGAGATTTGTCTTTTATTTCCTGCTATGCCTGTGTTTTCACTTAAATTCATCTTCAAAACACTGGGTTCCGATAACAGGCTGTGAATGCTGCAGTTAATTCAATTTTGAAAGTTAAGTAAGATACTTGTTTGTTTGGTGATATGTGCTTGCTTTCACTCATTATCAATGTAAATATACAGCTTTTACCTAATACTATGCCAAAACACTGGTTTCTTCAGTTTTAAAAACCAAGGAATATACAAATTACATTGGCAGCTATGCACTTATTCCCACTTAAAATGGATGGCAAATCACTGCCTTTACTATGTCAAAGCTGCCGGTTCCTCACTTCAGAAATATATGTCAGATTCTTGTTTCTTACAATGCTACACATGTGTTTTCAAGTAAAATCAACTTGAAAACACTACTTTACCCTAACGTGGGCTGAATGCATTGAATTCTTTGCTTTAGAAAACCAAAAAAGAAATTTGTTTCATTGGCTCATTTGCATGTGTATTCATTTACAAACAACTTCAAGACACTGGATTCACCTATATCTCTGTGAATGCAGTAGTTACTTCAATTTTGAAAGGTAAGTAAGATTCTTACTTGTGTGGCTGTTTTGCACTTTCTTACACTCACATGTCATCACATAGCTTTTGCCTAAGGCTAATCCAATGCAATGGTTTCTTCACTTTACAAAGGAATAAAGATTTGTCTTTTATTTGCTCCTATGCCTGTGTTTTCACTTAAATTCTTTTTCAAAACACTGGTTTCCCCTAAAAGGCTGTGAATGCAGCAATGAATTCAACTTTGTAAGTTAAGTAAGATTCTTGATTGTTTGGTTGCTATGCGCTTGCTTTCACTCATTATCAATGCAAAAACACTGCTTTTATGTAATACTGTGCCAAAAAACTGGTTTCTTCAGTTTTCTAAACTAAGCAATATACTCATTACATTGGCAGCTGTGCAATTGCTTTCACTTACAATGAATGGCAAAACATTGATTTAAGTATCCCAAAGCTGCTGGTTCCTCACTTTCAAAATCTAAGTAAGATTCTTGTTTCTTACAATGTGATACAGGTGTTTTCAACCACAAGCAACATGAAAACACTGCTTTTCCATAACGGTGACTTTATACATTGAGTTCTTTGCTATAGAAACCAAAAAAAACTTGTTTCATTTGCTAATTTGCATGTGTTTTCATTTACAAACAACATAAAGACACTGTTTTCACTTAACTCTCTGTGAATGCAGTAGTTACTTCAAGTTTGAATGGTGAGTAAGTTTCTTGTTTGTTTGACTGCTATGCCCTTGCTTTCACCCACATGTCAACACACAGCTTTTGCCTAAGGGTAATCCAATGCACTGGTTTCTTCAATTTGTAAAACTAAATAAGATTTGTCTTTTATTTCCTGCTATGCCTGTTTTTACACTTAAATTGATTTTCTAAACACTGTTTTCCCATAACAGGCTGTGAATGCAGCAGTTAATTCAACTTCGAATGTTAAGTAAGATACTTATTTCTTAATAAGTGCTTGCTTTCATTCACTATCAATGTTAAAACTCTGCTTTTACCTAATACTATGCCAAAACATTGGTTTATCAGTTTTCAAAACTAAGCAATATACTCTTTACATTTGCAGCTATCCACTTGTTTTCACATCCAATGAATGTCTAAACACGGCTTTCAATATACCAAATCTGATGGTTACTCACTTTCAAAATCTAAATAAGATTCGTTTTTCTTACAATGGTATACACGTGTTTTCAATTAAAAAGAACTTCAGAACAGTAATTTTCCCTAACGATGGCTGAATGCATTGAGTTCTTTGCTTTAGAAAACCAAAAAAAAAAAAACAACTTCTTTCTTTGGCTGATTTGCATGTGTATTCATTTACACACAACTTCAAGACACTGGTTTCACCTAACTCTCTGTGAATGCAGTAGTTACTTCAAGTTTGAAACGTAAGTAAGGTTCTTGTTTGTTTGGCTCCTATGCCATTACTTTCACTCACATGTCAACACACAGCATTTGCCTAAGGCTAAGCCAATGCAGTTGTTTCTTCACTTTACAAAACTAAATAATATTTGTCTTTTATTTGCTGCTATCACACTGTTTCCTCTTAAATTCTTCTTCAAAATACTGGTTTCCCAAAACAGGCTCTGAATGCAGCAGTTAATTCAAATTTGATAGTTAAGTAAGATGCTTCTTTGTTTGGCTGCTTTGCGCTTGCTTCAAATCAGTATCTGTGTAAAAACACTGCTTTTACCTAATACAATGCCAAAACACTGGTTTTTTAACTTTTCAAAACTAATCCATATACTCATTACATTGGCAGCTATGTACTTGTTTTCATTTACAATGAAAGTCAAAACACCGCTTTTACGATACCAATGCTGCCAGTTCCTCACTTTGGAAATCTAAGTAAGATTCCTGTTTCTTAGAATGCGATACATGTGTTTTCAATTACAATCAACTTGAAAACACTGTTTTTCCCTAACTTTGGCTGAATGCTTTCAGTTCTTTGCTTTAGAATACCAATAAAGAAACTTGTTTCATTGGCTAATTTCCACGTGTTTTAATTTACAAACAACATTAAGACACTGGTTTCACTTAACTCTCTGTGAATGCAGTAGTTACTTCAAGTTTAAAAGTTGAGTAAGATTCTTGTTTGTTTGGCTGTTATGCCCTTGGTTTCACTCACATATCAACACAGAGCTTTTGCCTAAGGGTAAGCCAATGCAGTGGTTTCTTCAATATACAAAACTAAATGAGATTTGTCTTTCATTTCCTGCTATGCCTGTGTTTACACTGAAATTGATTTTCTAAACACTCTTTTCCCATAACAGGCTGTGAAATCAGCAGTTAATTCAACTTTGAAAGTTAAGTAAGATACTTGTTTCTTGGGCTGCTATGCACTTGCTTTCACTCATTATCAATGTAAAAACTCTTCTTTTGCCTGTTTCTATGCCAAAACATTGGTTTCTTCTGTTTTTAAACCTAAGGAATATACTCATTTCATTGGGAGCTATACACTTCTTTTCATTTCCAATGAATGTGAAAACACCACTTTCAGTATGCCAAATCTCCTGGTTCCTCACTTTCAAAATCTAAGTAAGATTCTTGTTTCCTACAATGCTATACATGTGTTTTCACTTAAAGACAACTTGAAAACACTATTTTTCCCTAGCATTGCCTGAATACATTGAGTTCTTTGCTTTAGAAAAACAAAAAAGAAGATTTTTAATTGGCTGATTTGCATGTGTATTCATTTACAAACACCTTCAAGACACTGATTTCACCTAACACTCTGTGAATGCACTTTTTACTTCAAGTTTGAAAGGTAAGTAAGATTCTTCTTAGTTTGGCTGCTATGCCCTTGCATTCACTCACATGTCAACACACAGCTTTTGCCAAAGGGTAAACCAATTCAGTGATTTCTTCACTTTACAAATCTAAATAAGATTTCTCTTTTATTTGCTGCTATGCATTTTTCACTTAAATTCATCTTCAAAACACTTGTTTCCTAAACAGTCTGTGAATGCAGCTGTTAATTCAACTTTGAAAGTTAAGTAAGATACTTGTTTGTTTGCTGCTCTGCACTTCCATTCACCCTTTATCAATGGAAAAACACTGCTGTTACATGGTTTTATGCCAACACACTGGTTTCTACAGTTTTCAAAACTTAGCAATATACTGTTTACATTTGTAGCTATTCACTTGTTTGACTTCCAATGAAAGTCAAAACAATCCATTTTCTATGCCAAAGCTACTGTTAACTCACTTGGGAAATCTAAGTAAAATTCTTGTTTCTTACAATGCAATACATGTGTTTTCAATTACAATTAACTTGAAAACCCTGATTTTCCCTAACCTTGTCTGAATGCATTGAGTTCTTTGCTTTTGAAAAAAAAAATCAACCTGTTTCATTCTCTGATTTGCATGTGTATTCATTTACAAACAACTTCAAGACACTGGTTTCACCTCACTCTCTTTGAATGCCGGAGTTACTTCAAGTTTGAAAGGTAAGTAAGATTCTTGGTTTTTTTTTACTGCTATGCACTTGCATTCACTCACATGTCAACACAGAGCTTTTACCTATGGCTAAGCCAATGCAGTGGTTTCTTCACTTTAAAAACTAAAATTTTTGTGTTTCATTTGCTGCTATGCCTGTGTTTTCACTTAAATTAATCTTCAATCCCTGGTTTCCCGTAACAATCTGTGAATGCAGCAGTTAATTCATCTTTGAAAGTTAAGTAAGATACTTGTTTCTTTGGCTGTTATGCACGAGTTTTCACTCATTATCAATGTAGAAAGAGTGCTTTTACCTTATACTATACCAAAACACTGGTTTCTTCAGTTTACAAAACAAAGCTATATTCTCATTCCATTGGCAGCTATGCATTTGTCTTCATTTATAATGAATAGCAAATCAAAGCTTTTACTATTCCAATCTGCTGGTTCCTCACTTTGGAAATCTAAGTATATTCTTGTTTCTTACAATGCTATACCTGTGTTTTCAATTACAATTAACTTGAAAACACTGCTTTTCCCTAACCTTGGCTGAATGAATTGAGTTCTTGGATTTAGAAAATCAATAAAGAAACTTATTTCATTGGCTGATTTGCATGTGTATTCATTTACAAACAACTTCAACACTCTGGTTTTACCTAATTCTCTGTGAATGCAGTATTTACTTCAAATTTGAATGGTAAATAATATTCTTTTTTGTTTGGATGCTATGCCTTAGTTTTCATTCAAATGTCAACACACAGCTTGTATGTAATGCTAACCCAATACACTGGTTTCTTCACTTTACAAAACTAAATAAGATTTGTCTTTTATTTGCTGCTATGCCTGTGTTTTCACTTAAATTCATCTTCAAAATACTGGTTTCCCATAATAGGCTGTGAATGCACCTGTTAATTCAACTTTAAAAGTTAACTAATATACTTTTTTGTTTGGCTGCCATGCGCTTCATTTCACTCTTTATCAATGGAAACACATAGCTTTTCCTAGTACTATGCCAAAACACTGGTTTCTACAGTTGTCATATCTAAGCAATATGTACATTACATTGGCAGCTATGCACTTGTTTTCCCTTACAATGCTTGGGAAAACACTGATTTTACTATGCCAAAGATGCCGGTTCCTCTCTTTGGAAATCTAAGTAAGAGTCTTGTTTCTTACAATGCTATACATGTGTTTTCAAGTACAATCAACTTGAAAACGCTGCTTTTCCCTAACTTTGGCTGAATGTGTTGAGTTTTTTATTTAGAAAAATAAAAAAGAATCTTCTTTCTCAGGCTGATTTGCATGCGTATTCATTTACAAACAACTTCTAGACACTGGATCCAACTATCTCTCTGTGAATGCAGTAGCTACTTCATGTTTGAATGGTAAGGATTAGCCTTGTTTGTTTGGCTGCTATGCCTTTGCATTCACTCACATGTCAACACACAGCTTTTGCATAATGCTAAGCCAATGCCGTGGTTTCTTTACTTTACAATGCTAAATAAGATTTGTATATTATTTACTGCTTTGCCTGTGTTTTCACTTAAATTCACCTTCAAAACACTGGTTTCCCATAATGGGTTGTGAATGCAGCAGTTAATTCAACTTTGAAAATTAAGTGAGATACTTGTTTGCTTGGCTGCTATGTGATTCTTTCATTCATTATCAATGTAAAAACACTGCTTTTTCTTAATACCTCTTCAAAACAGTGATTTCTTCAGTTTTCAAAAGCATTATACTCATTACATTGGCAGCTATTCATTTGTTTTCACTTACAATGAATGTCAAAACACTGCTTTTACTCTGCCAAAGCTGCGGGTTCCTCACTTTGGAAATCTAAGTAAGACTCTTGTTTATTACAATGATATACATGTGTTTTCAATTACAGTCAACTTGGAAACACTGCTTTTGCCTAAAGTTGGCTGAATGCATTGAGTTTTTTGCTTTAGAAAACCAAAAAAGAAACTTATTTCATTGGCTGATTTGCATGTGTGTTCATTTACAATCAACTTCAAGACACTTTTTTCACCTTTCTGTGTATGTAACAGTTACTTCAAGCTTGAAAGTTAAGTAAGATTCTTGTTTGGCTGCTATGCCCTTTCTTTCACTCACATGTCATCACACAGCTTTTACCTATGGCTAAGCCAATGCAGTGGTTTCTTCACTTTACAAAACTAAATAAGATTTGTGTTTTATTTGATGCTATGTCTATGTTTTCAATTAAATTCATGTTCAAAATCCTGGTTTCACCAAACAGGCTGTGAATGCAGCAGTTAAATCAAATTTGAAAATGAAGTAAGATATTGATTTCTTTGGCTGCTGTGTGCTTGCTTTCAATCATTATCAATGTAAAAACAATGCTCTTACCTCATGCTTTGCCAAAACACTGGTTTCTTCCGTTTTCAAAACTAAGCAAAATACTCCTTACATTGACAACTATTCAATTGTTATCACTTAAAACGAATGACCTACCACTGCTTTTACGCTGCCGATGTTGCCGTTTCCTCACTTTTGAAACCTATGAAAGATTCTTGTTTCTTACACTGCTAAACATGTGTTTTCAATAACAATCAACTTGAAAACATTGCTTTTCCTGATCGCTGGTTGAATGCAGTGAGTTCTTTGCTTCATAAAACCAAAAAGGAAACTTGTTTCATTGGCTGATTTGCCTGTGAATTCAACTTTGAAATTTAAGTAACATACTTAATTGTTTGGATGCTGTGCACTTGCTATCACTCATTATCAATGTGCTTTTATGTAATACTATGCCAAAACACTGGTTTCTTCAGTTTTGAAAACTAAGCAATATACTCATTACATTGACAGCTATGCACTTGTTTTCAATTACAATGCATGGCAAAACACTGCATTTCCTCGGTCAAAGCTGTCGGTTCCTCACTTTGGAAATCTTAGTAAGATTCTTGTTTCTTACAATGGTATACATGTGTTTTCAATTAAAATCAACTTGAAACACTGCTTTTCCTCAATGAGGGTTGCATGCAGGGAGTTCTTTGCTTCATGAAACCAAAAAGAAATTTGTCTCATTGGCTGATTTGCATGGGTATTCACTTAAAATCAATTTCAAGGCACTGATCTCACCTAACACTCTGTGAATGCAGTATTTCTTTCAAGTGTGGAAGGTAAGATTCTTGTTTGTTTGGTTGCTATGTACTTGATTTCACACACATATCAACACACGGATTTTACCTAATGCTAAGCCAATGCATTGGTTTCTTAACTTTACAATTCTAAATATGATTTGTCTTTTTTTTTTGCTGCTATGCTGTGTTTTCATTTAAATTCATCTTCAAAACATTGGTTTCCCATAGCAGGCTGTGAATGCAGCAGTTAATTCAACTTTGAAAGTTAAGTAAGATACTTGTTTGTTTGGCTGCTATGCACTTGCTTTCATTCATTATCAATGTAAAACCAATTCGTTTACCTAATGCTATGGGAAAACACTGGTTTCTTCCGTTTTCAAAACATAGTAATATGCTCATTACATTGGCAGCTATGCACTTGTTTTCACTTACAATGAGTTTCAAAACACTGCTTTTACTAAGCCAAAGCTGCTGGTTGCACACTTTGGAAATCTAAGAAAGTTTCCTGTTTCTTAGAATGCTACAAATGTGTTTTCAATTACAATCAACATGAAAACACTGCTTTTCCTGAATGGTAGTTGAATGCAGTAAGTTCTTTGCTTCAGAAAACCAAAATGAAACTTGTTTCATTGCCTCATGTGCATGTGTATTCATTTACAATCAACTTCAAGACACTGGTTTCACCTCTTTGTGAGTGCAGTAGTTACTTCAAGTTTCAAAGATATGTAAGATTCTTGTTTGTTTGGCTGCTATCCCCTTGCTTTCACTCACATGTCAACACACCGCTTTTGCTTAAGGCTATGTGAAAGCAGTGGTTTCTTCACTTTACAAAACTAAATAAGATTTGTGTTTTCTTTGATGTTATACCTGTGTTTTCATTTAAATTCATGTTCAAAATACTGGTTTCACCTACTGTGAAATGCTGTGAATGCAGCAGCTAGTTCAACTTTGAAAGTTAAGAAAGATATTTATTTTTGGGTGCGGTGTAGTTGATATCAGTCATTATCATAGTTAAAACAATGCTTGTTCCTAATGCTATGCCAAAACACTGGTTTCTTCAGTTTTCAAAACGAAGCAAAATACTCATTAATTTGGGAGCTATTCACTTGGTATCACATACAAAAAACACCAAAAAACTGCTTTTACTTTGCCAAACCTGCCCGTTCTTCACTTTTGAAACCTAAGTAAGATTCTTGGTTCCTACACTGCTAAGCATGTGTTTTCAATTACAATTAACTTGAAAACATTGCTTTTCATGAACACTGTTTTAAAGCAGGGAGTTCTTTGCTTTATAAAATCAAAAAGAAATTGTCTCTTTGGCTGATTTGAAAGTGTATTCTCTTAAAATAAATTGCAAGGCACTGGTTTCACCTAACACTCTGTGAATGCAGTAGTTCTTTCAAGTGTGGAAGGTAAGATTCTTGTTTGTTTGGCTGCTATATACTTGAATTCACACACATAACAACACACGGATTTTACCTAATGCTAAGCCAATATATTGGTTTCTTCACTTTACAATTCTTAATAAGATTTGTCTTTATTTGCTGCTATGCAGTGTTTTCATTTAAATTCATCTCCAAAACATTGGTTTCCCATAACAGGCTGTGAATGCAGCAGTTAATTCAACTTTGAAAGTTAAGTAAGATACTTGTTTGTTTGGCTGCTATGCACTTGATTTCTTTCATTATCAATGTAAAACGAATTCGTTTACCTAATGCTATGACAAAACACTGATTGCTTCAGTTTTCAAAAGTTAGCAATGTACTCATTATATTGGCAGCTATGCTCTTGTTTTCACTTACAATGAATATCAAAACACGATTTCACTTTGCCAAAGCTGCCGGGTCCTTACCTTTGAAATCTAAGGTAGTGTAACCGTTGGGGAATTTGATGTAATTATGAATTCCAAAAATATAATTGGATCATGCCTGTAATCTGATCTGTTAATCTGGGCATGATTGAATTATGATTAGGGCGTTGACTGGGCCATGTCAGTCAGTAGGGCGTTGAGCTCCACCCCCTGATGGGTGGGGAATTGAATGTAAAAGGCAAGGCAAAGAACAGAGGA
>JAQZBX010104926.1:0-10901 GCA_029593785.1 Cabassous unicinctus
CCATTACACCAGGCCTTAGATATTGATGATTATACTTATGAAACTTTCCTGGTGAAATTGCAACTTAGCTTATTATTATATATATCCTAAGGGTTACCTCCTGAAAGCCTCCTTATTGCTCAAATATGGCCTCTATGTAAGCCAAACTCAGCATGTAGATCGATGACCTTCCCCCTGGTATGAGACATGACTCCCAGGGATGAGCCACCCTTGTACCAAGGGATTATTACAAAGTGCCAACTAGGGATGCATTTGGAAAAAGACTTTGACCAAAAGGGGAAAATATTAAATACAAATAGTTTTTTTAATCATTAATTTCATGTTTATTTTTACAAGAGCTTTAACAAGTTTATCACTTTTAAAATGATCAATTCATAACATTTAAAGACACATTTTCCTCTCAACTAGGATTTTCATCCTGCTACCTGTAGTTCGGCTTACTAAATTTTGCTTATGATAGCCATTTTTCATTTCACAAGATCTGAAATATACAATTACATATTACAGATAAAAATTGTTCAAGTTCTTTTCAAGTGCTTTCTATAAATAATATGTCAAGTTTTCAAGCTTACATAAAACCATACTGCACCAATTTACCAATATATATGCCTTCATACCCATTTATCTCATTGTTACAAAGCAACACTAAGTAAATTCTTAATGCATATACCCCAAACCACCTATTCTCTCTATGTTATTATTTTGACATTTACCTAAGAATATCTCATTTTAGCAACCAAGATGTTCAACTGCTATTCCTTCCAATTAAATGGTGACACATCAAGAGCTCAATTTTTAGTTTTAATATATTAATAGAGTACTACATTACTTCGTTTGTCTGAACAACTGAGCCTTAGTTCATAAAAGGCAAAGATGGCCACATCAATTTAATTATATATATTATATATATAATTATACATATATGAAGGCTACCTTTTCAATTTATTTAAAATATTAGTAAATATAATGATTAAACTAGTGCTCCAAACTTATACTGTTCACATGGAAAGCACTACAAGAAGACACAATAGAGACTGCCTTTCAATAAGAGATATATAATCATTATAGAGATGGAGAAATAGGACAAATCTAGTTGTATGAAAGACAATTCACTGTACACAATTTATTTACAGATTTGTACACTGTCAATATGAATGGGACTGCACCTTTATTTTAGCCATCTTTAACCATAGCAGAATAACCCAAGTAATACAAAGTATTGAAATATAGCATAAAGATACAAAAAGAAACATTCTAATTCTAGTTAGGAATGCTATTATGACATTACATTTTTAGAAATCCACAAATATGTTTAGGAAATCACAAAAACATAGATTACTTATTTGAATGAAATGCGTAAATTTGTAGCAAATCTTTGTAGTTACAAAAAAAAAAGAATGTGCAATATTAATGTTTATTCTACCTTTTTGTCATATTCCTGTATCATTCATCAATGTGACGTGAAGAAAAAAACCAAAGCAAAACAAAACAAATAACTGAAATCAGACTCACTAATGTTATCAAGTAGAGAAACAAATAAATTAAAATCTAGCAGTCATCACTAAAATTACAGCAAAGACAATGGTGTAAAAAGAAACAAAGAAAATTGGTAGAAAACGCTATGCATCATATTCTTTCAAACTGCATACAATGGAACATGAACAGAATTTTTTTCCCTGTAAGGTTTATAAATGGAAGTTCTTTTTTTTTTTATATTGTGGGTGGGTAAATGTGTTTGTAGTGTTAATTCTACTAAGGTATTACAGAGTGGACCACGAACATATTTATGGATTCTGGGGATTCTGTGCACTGTAATTCTTTGATTGTGATTGTGGATATGCTAGCCAAAATTAAGAAAAGAAAAGAAAAAATAATATATTTAATTGATTTTTTTCTTCTTATTATTTTTTTCAGGGGAGGACAGGCTAGTATGTTAAGCCCTCAATGTTGTTGCAAGTAACTATAAATCTGGTCCTTCAATGAGTTAATCTTGGTGGTTACCATATGTAACCACTGGTTACCTCTCTCCCAAGGAGAGAGGGAGGAAGGACTAGAATAGAGGGAACATGGAACATTTTTGGGGTGACATTATTTGATTTTCTTATGTTGATCCAACCTTGCATACCTGGGATAAATCCAGCTTGATCATGGTTTATAAATCTTTTGATGTGTTGTTTAGTTCCACTTACAAGTATTTTGTTGAGGATTTTTGCATCAATATTCATTAAAGAAATTGGTCTGTAATTTACTATGATGTTGACTGCATAGAATGAGTTTGGTAGTGATGCCTCCTCTTGAATTTTTTGGAAGAGTTTTGCAGGATTTGTATTAATTCTTCTTGGAAAATTTGGTAGAATTCCCTTGTAAATTAACATGTTCCTGTCATTACATATAATTGGCCTGTTCAGATCATCTATTTTTTCTCAAATGATGTAGTTTCTTCATTTTTTCAAAGAATTTGCCCATCTCATCTAAGTTGGCTAATTTTTTTTGGCATTCAGTTGTTCATATTATCCTCTTATGATCCTTTATATTTCCATTGGTTTAGCAGTGATGACACCCTTCTCATTTCTAATATATTTATTTTTGTCATTTCTCTTTTTCTTTGTCAGTCTTGCTAATATTTTGTCAATTTTATTGATTTTTTCAAAGAACTGACTTTTGGTTTTATTAATCACCTGTTTTTTTGACATTTTTATTTAAAAATTTGTTATATATAGCATTGTTAGAAGTTATTCAATAAACACAAGATTATAATTGCAGTAACAGAAAATCTGCTTTAGTCAGTAGTTACATGTTTTGGGGGCACAATGTTTAGGTGCATGAATATTTAGGATTGCTATTTCTTCTATGTGGCTTGCTCATTTTATTAATGTACATTTATCTCCTTTGTCTCTTACAACAGCTTTTTTGTTTTTTTATTTTTTTAAAAGGTAATTAGATTACATAATTGTTACACAAAAGATATAGGGATTCCCACATGCCCCACTCCCCACACCTCCCACAGTCTCCCACATGAACATTCTTCATTAGTGTGGTACATTCATTGCAATTGATAAACGCATCCTGCTGCTTTGCCACTAAGCATGGTCTATAGTTCACATTATACTCTATACTTTCTCCCACACAGTTCTGCATGTTCTTTGATGATATAAAATGGCCTATATCTGTCATTGCAATGTCACTCAGGACAATTCCCAAGTTCCAAAAAGCCCATATTAAAACTGTTTTTTCCTCTCCCTGATCCCAGAGCCTCCAGTGGCCATTGGCTACACATCAATGTTGTAATTTCTTCCATTGCTAGAAACACAAAATGTCTATAGTAGAATACCGGTAAGTCCACTCTAGTCCATAGCTCTTCCGTCAATCCTGAGGATTCTGGGATGGTGACATCCGCTCCACCTCCAATTGAAAGCGGGCTTATATCCCATGGGGAAGATTGATAGGACTATCATGCCTGCAGCTGCAGACTCTCTCCATTCCCTGGGACAGCCGTTCTCCATCATCATCTCCCTGTCAGTTTTCCTGGGTGAGTCCAATGAGCTATAGAGTAGGTTTTGCAACTCCACTGAGGTTCCAGGCCCAGCTGGCACATGGGCAGCCTCAAGACTTGAGTCTCTGGACATACACCTACAAACTCCAGCACCAAATATAGGTTTAAATAGAAGGGACATGTGAGCTATGTGCAGAGAAGACATAAATCAGTCCAAGTCTTTCACTCTCAGGAGCACAAACTCCAAAGTAGGGTCCAGAGCAAGGCATCAATCTCTGGAGCTATCTGCTCTGATTATAGGGTCTGGGTGTCTCCAGAGCCATCAGGGACCCCACTATTTGGGGTAGTATCCACTTTGGAAGTCTATGAGATCCTGCTGAGATGTGCGTAAGTGTTACCTCTGGGATGACCTCCTGACTCACTTTGAACTCTCTAAGCCATCTAAACTCATTTGTCTTTACCTTTTACCCCTCTCATTCAAGGTCTTTTTCCAGTTGCATTGCTAGTTGGTGCTAGCAATACTCGGTGCCAGGGAGTATCATCCCTGGGAGTCATGTCCCATGCTGTGGGGAAGGTAATGCATTCACATGCTGAGTTTGGCATAGAGAGAGGCCACATTTGAGCAAGAAGGAGGCTTTCAGGAGGCAACCCTTAGGCTCTTTGACTTACAATTTATTTTGTCTAATATTAATATGATGCTCCCAGATATTTTGGTCACTATTTTCATGGATTATCATTTTCCAACCTTTCACTTTCTACCTATATGTGTCTTTGAGTCTTAGGTATGTCTTTTATAAACAACATCTAGTTGGATTATGCTTTTTATCCATTCTGCCCACCTGTTTATTTTGATTGGGGAGTTTAATGCATTAGCATTCATTGTTATTACTGTATAGGAAATACTTATTTCAGCAATTTTGTCCTTTGGTTTTTATATTTCATATCTTTTCTACCTCTATTTTCCGTTACTGCAGCCTCTTTTTCCATCCAGTTAACCTTGTGTGATGTCTCTTTCTATTCCCTTTCGCATTGTTTTCTGTGTATCTTTAAATAATTTTCTTTGTGTTTACCCAGGGGTTTGTATTACACATCCTATGTCTATAACCTATTAATTTGCAAAGTTACCCACTCATTTCCAATAGCATACATGATTTTTGCATTTTTGTGCCTCCATTTCCCTTTTGTATATTGTTTTTGTGTCACATTACTTCTTTATCTATTTTGTGGCCATTATCAGGTGATATAAATTTTTCCTATTCAATTGTAGTCTCTCTAAGAGTTAAAGAGTAGAGTTATATTCTGAGGACACAGTACTCTTGGGTTTTGCATTTATTCTTTTGTTTACCTTTACTGAAGATCTTCAGCTCTTCCCATTATTTCAAACCATTCTATACTGTCTTTTCCTTTTTACCTGAAGAATTCCTCTTAGTAATTCCTGTAGGACAGTTCTTTTGTTTGTGAACTATCTAAATTTCTGTGACTATATTAAACTTTCCCTCATTTTAATGGATACTTTTTGCAGATAAAGAATTTTTAGCTGGGTTTTTCTTTTTCAGTACCTTAAATATATCATATCACTGCCTTCTCTTCTCCACGGTTTCTGATAAGAATTTGGCAATTAGTCTTATTGAGGATCTCTTATATGTGGTGAATCACTTTTCTTCTCTTGCTTTCAGAATTATCTTTATGTTCGGCATCTGAAATTCTGAAAATTTTGTGTCTCTGAGTAGGTATATTAGGGTTAATTCCATTTGGAGTACATTTTGCTTCATATATATGTTTAAGAGTTATGAATTTTTTGCCATTGTTTCTTCAAATATTCTTTTTTGTCCTTTTCCCTTCTCTTCGTCTGAAACAACCTTCATATCTATGTATGAATACTTAAAACTTTTCACTCAAGTCACTGACACCCTGCTCAATTTTTTCTACTCTTTTAGATACCTGTTTATCTGACTATATTATTTCAATCAACCTGTCTTCTAGTTTACTGAACTTTTTTCTGCCTGCTCAAATCTGCTGTTATATGCCTACTCTACTTCCCAGGAGAGAGACTACACTTTGCAGGTTGTTTAAATAAGGAAATCCTTTGTCCCAGGCTATCCATTTCAACTGTTTCTTGCACTCTTTCCTAGCCCCAAGTTGCATTAGCCTGTAGAGAAATTTTTGAGGGTGGAGGGGAAATGCCAGAGAGGTCTCTTCCAGTCAGACTTTCCCACCTGCTACAAGGTTAGAGACCCATGAAGAGGGAACAGATTGGCTCCAAATTACCCATAATTTATTAACCTTTTCCTCCTACTCCTCTCTGTATTCTGTACTGTGTTACATTGGACTTTGGAATTTCAAGTTATTTGTTTTACACAGCTTCTCCATTTTAATAATTTTTCTGGTAGGAGGACTGAATCCTGGGATTTCCTAATCTGCCATCTTCCTGCAATGCAAACACACATTTTCAGATCCTTGAGTGACTGAAATTTACATGACTTAATCCTCCTTCTTACATAGAAGTTAAGTGGATTTGTTGTTATGGGATCCATGTTATATCCTCATAAAATATTATCATGTTGGAACATTTCCACTGCATTCAACATTGCTAATAAAAAATCCAGTTTACATTTGGGCTCTAGTCTTTCTTTAAATGTAATCTCTTCCACTCCCCACTCTTTCATGGATAATGTCACACGTTTTCTTTTCATCATGATGCTTTTATAATGCATTATGGCATATGTTTTTCTGTGTGTGTGCGTTTGTGCTGGTGTGCATGTATATTAACTTTTCCTAAATGTCATCTATTTAAATTATCTGTTTCTGTGTAAAATCCACAATCAAACCTCATAGCATAAGAATAGTCTTATTGCCCATAATTCTTTGGGGGGCAGTTCCATTTTCACACATGTGGACTTGGCTGGAGTAATTAGGATGGCTTGGAGAATATAAGTGCACTCAAAGTCAGCTGTATCTGTTGGTATGGCCATATAAATTAACATTTGGGTGGGTCACTGACCTTTATGTGGTAACTCATGGCTGAAAAATAAATAATGTTGAACATGTCAGGCATCATAAATCTTGGCTCAGAACTCACTCAGCTGTAGTTCTGCTACACTCTATTAGTCAAAACAAGTCAGCAGACAAAGGAAAAACAATAAACTCTAGGTATTGGTGAAGTAACAGTTGTGTGCATGGTGATGGTTGAAATCATTCACATATTTTGTAATTACCATACAACATGACCCACTGGGCCATTTCTTCTCTGAAATTTTTTTTTCTTTTTTCTCATTTTATTTTGTTTATTCCTTTGTATTTGTTTTAGAATTTCTACTTCCTTCTTCTCTCAAGTCCCCCCTGCTGGCACCCATTTTAGAAAGACATATCATGAGAATCTATTAACTATTATAATTTTCTTTTATATTCTCTTTGTCTTTTCAAATATTTATTGACCTGCTCATTCCCTGGAGTCATGTCCCATGCCTGGGGGATGGTAATTTGTTTATATCCTGAGCTTGGCTTAGAGAGGGGCCATATTTGTTCATCAAGGAGGTTTTCAGGAAGTAACTCTGAGGCAGTATATAATACTAGGCTAAGTTTCAATTTCACAAGAAAAGTTTCATAAGTACAATCATCAATATCAAGGCCCTGAAATAATGGTCTATCCTTCTTTCACCAAGCACTACCATTGCACTTGAGGGACTTTTGCTGTCTATTAGAAAATATAGCAGATCTCCTTAGGATGGGATGTCAATATTCTTTCAGTTATGGTGTGGATCTCCACCCACCGAGACAATGTCCTATGAACATGTGAGCATATTCATATGCCTTAGAGGCATGCCTCAGGTCAACACCTTCCCATGCATCACCCTATCACTGATACCCTGTACCAGCAATCCTCCCCAACCACTGCTGTGACCCTTCTGTAATCCAAAACCTCTCCAAAAATGAATCCAACATAATAACTGAATAAAATTAATTAAAAAATGATATAATTTAAAAAATAACAGACAAAATTTTAAAAATAAAAAATTTTAAATAAAAAAATTAGACATTGTGTCTTTCATCACTCTAAGATCTGTTGTCTTATATGTACAATGACATTTGTTTCCATTTATTTATCCAATATCTTATTTTTTTCATTTTGTCTTCAAAGAAGCTTTAGGTTACAAAGTTTACATGCTCCATGCCCTGACCCTTTTCCCAGTTCCACGGATAGTCTAATCCAGTCCCATAACCTACTGCCCCTCACAGACCAGCACCCCAAAACCAATCACATCACTGTACCACTATATTGCTCATCCACTGCTCAACTACACCACTTCACCTTATTGTAGATTTTGACAGTATGGGCATGGGCTCTCCACCTTCTACTCCCTTTCTGTGTCCTGCAAGCTCTCTTCCAGACTGTAGCTCTGTGAGTCTGTTCAATTTGATTAATGCATATCAGTGAGGTCATGTAATATTTTTCCTTCAGTGCCTGGCTTACTTCACTTAACATAAGATCTTCATGATTCATCCATGTTATCCAGTATGTTAATACTGCATTCCTTCTTATACCTGTGTAATATTCCATTATAAGTATATACTAGTTTGCTTATCTATTCATATGTTGATGGACTTTTGGGTTACTTCCAACTTTTGACTGCTATGAACACTAGTGTGCATATATCTGTTAGTGTCCCTGCTTTCAATTCTCCTGGGTTTCTACACAGCAGTGGGATTGCTGGATCATATGGCTGTTCAAAAGTTAGCTTCCTGAGGAACTGAAAATCTACTCCACAATGGCTGCACCATTCTACATTCCTTCCACTAGTGTATAAGTGTTCTCTTTTTCCACATCCTCTCCAACACTTGTAGTCCTGTGTTTTTTTTTGTTTTGTTTTTTTAAATATCCACCAGTCTAATGGGTATAAGATGATATCTCATTGTAGTTTTGATTTTCATTTCCGTAATTGCTAGTGACATTGAGCATATTTTCATGTACTTTTTTTGTTATTGTGGGTAAAAATCAAAATTTTCCCAATACAAACCAATATTAGTAAAATGATATATAAATATATATGCATATATGTGCATTTGCATACATAAATGTTATTTTTTATTATACATATATATTTTAAAAGATGCTTATATTACATAAATGTTACACAAAAATTACAGGGATTCCCATGATCTCCACCTCCCATACCTCCCATAACATCTCACATAAACATTTTTCATTAGTGTGGCACATCACCTGCAATGGATATATACATCCTAGGGCTTTGCCACTAAGCATAGACCATAGTTCACATCGCAGAACACACTCTCTCGCACACAGTTCTGCAGGCTATATGCTGATGTAAAATAGCCTATATCCATCACCACAACGTCACTCAGGACAACCCCCAAGTCCTGAAAAAGCCCCTGTATTACAACTGCCTTCCCCTCCCTGCCTGGAAAGCATCTAGTGGCCACTGGCTCCACCTCACTGTTATAATTTCTTCCATTGCTTGAGTCACAGTATGTCAACAACAGAATACCAGTAAGTCCACTCTAGTCCATAACTCTTCCCCCAATCCTGAGGGGAGTGGGATGGTGATGTCCACTCCACCTCCAAGTGAGAGTGGGCTTATATACCATGGATATGGTGGATGATATTACCCTGCCTTCAGCCACAGGCTCTCTCCATTCCCTGGGATGGCCATTGTCAATCATCATCTCCTCACCATGGACTTGGGTGAGTCCATTGAACTGTAGAGTAGGAGTTGTAGCTCCACCGAGATTCCAGGCACAGCTGGTACATAGGCAGGCCAGAGGTTCCATTCTCTGGAAGTATACCTACAAACTCCAGCATCACATAGAGGTTTGAATAGAAGGGCCTGATGGACCATGTGCAGGGAGGACTTATTTAAGTCCAACTCTGTCACTCTCAAGAGCACAAATTCCAAAATAGAGCCCTCAGATAAGGCATCAATCTCTGGGGCTATCCCCCCTTATATAGGACCTGGGTGTCTCCAGAACCCTCAGGAGCCCCCTGGGTGGAGTGATATCCACTTTGGTGTTCTGTGAGATTTTACTGAGGTGTGCATAAGCTTTATCTCTCAGATGATTTCCCGACTCTATTTGAACCCTCTTAGCTGCATGAACTCATTTGTCTTTACTTTTCCCCCTTTTATTCAAGGTTTTTTTTCCAGTCGTGTTTCCAGTTGGCACTTGGTATTAATCCCTCATTGCCAGTGAGGTTCATCCCAGGGAGTCATGTTCCACATTGCAGGGAAGGTAATGCATTCATATGCTGAGTTTGGCTTAGAGAGAGGCCACATTTGAGCAACAAGGAGGTTCTCAGGCAGCAACCCTTAGGCACCCCATAACAGTAGGCCAAGTTTCAATTACAAGAGCAAAGACTCATAAGGTTAGTCATCAATAACAAGAACACAACAGTGGACCATCCTCTTCTGCCAGACACTGCCCCTGTACTCAGGGGACTGTTGCTGCTCCCTCGGGGAATTTGGCAGAGCTCTCCAGGCTGGGAATTCAGTATTCCCTTAATTTTTGAGTGATTGTCTACCCAGCATGACCATGCCACATTCCTTGATCATTTGAACAATTTTATATATATTTCATGTATATTCATATGAACTTACTCTCATGAAACCCCATCCCAGACAACCCCCACCAATGGTCCTCTGTAGCCCCCTTCTGTGTTCTGAACCTTCCCTGAAGATGAAGCCCATATAATAACCAAATACAATTAATAGGAAAATGAAATAATAATGATAAGCTTAAATACAAGAGATAAAATACAAGGAAACTCAGAAAAAAAGAACTAAAAATAAAATATTATTAACGGATTGGGACATTCAAAAAAAGAAAATGGAAAAAATATATATATATATATATATATTTTTTAATTTTTATTTATTTTTATTTTTATTTATTTTATTATTTCTCCTTTTATCACTGCATTATCAGATGACCAGTATGTATCATGACACCTTCCCCCTCTCATTCCCCAGTGTCTCACAAATTTTCATTTAGTTTTCAAAGAACATTTAGGTCACAGCAATGTCACACACTGAATACTAGAGATTCCCATGTACCCAACCTCCCTCTACCTTCCCCACCCCATATTAAAACCTCTTTTTTATTTATTTTTTTGGTGGATAGTAACATTGTTATAACTGTTATACAGATAGTGAGTCAGAGCTACTAAACATTATCAATAGTTTACAGTATGGTTTGCAATTTAGACAGTACAGTTTAATAATTTTTGATGATATTTAACATGTCCTTTGTCCATTACTATAAGGTAATGAAACACATTTCCCATGACCACTAAATACCCCGTTTGACCTTTTCTATTCCTTCCTCCCCATCCCCCTGGAGCATATGACACTCCCCTGTCTTGACTAATGGTCTGACAAGATTCATAGTTACATGC